>NW_026847771.1:60651352-60708852 GCF_025583915.1 Anolis sagrei ordinatus
TAGTTTGAGGGAAATGCGTGGCTGATGGTTTCTGTTAGTATTATTATATTATTATATTATAATAATATATTATTGTTTTGGGGGAATGTGTAGATGATGGTTTCTCTCATTATAATCATATTATATTATTATAATCATATATTATTATTTGGGGGAAATGTGTGGATAGTGGTTACTGCTTTGGTTGATGGTTTCAAGAGTTTTTGCTTCTGTTTGGACACAGTGGATGATTGGGTGCAAACTGGGCATGTCTTTGGTGCCACGGGGCATGTGCAGAGTACATTTGAAGGAGTTGAGAGAGACCAAGAATCCCTCTCTTTTCCAAGAAGGTGTATAGGACCGCATGGCAAGGGAGAAGGTCATAGGATTGTATGGCGAGGGAAGATGAGGAGAGTATAGGTCCTTATGACAAGCGAGGAGAGTTTAAGACCCTGTTGTGAGCTGGAAGACTATAGGGTACTCGGGGAACCAAGGAGAGTATAGGACTTTATGGCAAATGAGAAGTATATTGGATACTGTGGCAAGCAAGCAAAATATAATAATAGTAATAATAATAATAATAATAATAATAATAATAATAATTTTACAACCCAATGGCAAGGGGGAACTTAGAGCAAGTGAGAAGTGTATAGAACATTATGGGAAGCAATGAGAGTATAGGATACTAGGGCAAGTGAGAAGAGTATAGAATACTATGGGAAGCAAGAAGAGTATAGGACCTTATGGCAAGCGAAAAGAATATAGATACTTTGGGAAGCTAGAAGAGCACAGAACTGTATTACAAGCATGGAGAATATAGGACCTTATGGCAAGTGAGAATAGTATAGGACTTTCTAGCAAATGAGAAGCATATCGGATACTATGGGAAGCAAGGAAAATATAATAATAGTAATAATAATAATAATAATAATAATAATAATAATAATAATATATGACCCAATGGCAAGGGGGAACTAAGAGTAAGTAAGAAGTGTATAGGACATTATGGGAAGCAAAGAGAATATAAGATACTATGGCAAGCAAGGACAATATAATAATAGTAATAATAATAATAATAAATATATGACTCAATGGCAAGGGGGAACTTAGAGCAAGTGCGAGGCGTATAGGACATTATGGGAAGCAAGGAGAGTATAGGATACTATGGCAAGCAAGGAAAATATAATAATAGTAATAATAATAATAATAAATATATGATCCAATGGCAAGGGGGAACTTAGAGCAAGTGAGATGTGTATAGGACATTATGGGAAGCAAGGAGAGTATAGGATACTATGGCAAGCAAGAAAAATATAATAATAGTAATAATAATAATAATAATAAATATACGACCCAATGGCAAGGGGGAACTTAGAGCAAGTGAGAAGTGTATAGGACATTATGGGAAGCAAGGAGAGTATAGGATACTATGGCAAGTGAGAAGAGTAGGATACTAAGGGAAGCAAGAAGAGTATAGGACCTTATGGCAAGCGAAAAGAATATAGATACTTTGGGAAGCTAGGAGAGTATAGAACTGTATTACAAGCATGGAGAATATAGGACCTTATGACAAGTGAGAATAGTGTAGGACTTTATGGCAAGTGAGAAGACTATCAGATACTATGGGAAGTGAGAAGAATACTCTGGGAAGCAATGAGTGTATAGGACCTTATGGCAAGTGAAAAGAGTATAGGACCCGATGGCAAGCAAGGAAACGATAGGATACTATGGGACACAAGAACTCTGTTACAAGCAAGGAGGGTAGAGGACCATATGGCAAGCAAGGAGAGCGTAGGACTCTATTACAAGCAAGAATACTATGGGGAACAGGTATAGAATATTACAAGCAAGGAGAGTATGCGGCCATATGGCAAGCAAGGAGCGTATAGGGAAACTATAGGATACGATGGGGCACAGGAAAAGTATATAATATTACAAGCAAGGAGGGTATAGTACCGAATGGCAAGCAAGGAGAGTATAGGATCCTATGGGAAGCCTGAAGAGGGGTCTGGCCGCCTTGGAGTCCTGCTCTGCTCGGATCGATCCGCTCCGGTTGCGTTCCTGCTGCATGCCATAAAATATTCACAGGCCATGCGCCGTATCTTGGACAGGAAAAGCCCACAAGGCGCGGGATTTGCAGAAGTTTGCCAGCCAAACTCTCTCTCTCTCTCTGTCTGCCTGTGCATCTATGTATCAGCACACTGCATATCTCTAAATGTTTCAAATAAATAAAACAAACAATAAATATCCGCAAATAGTACAAGTGTCAGCCACCATCGAGTTGCCAAAGTCCGAGAGAGGCCGTTGCGTTGCCTATTAATCTGGCTTCTTGTGCAATAATCATACGAATCGTAATAATGTCGCCACTTGCAAAGTTTGGCCTTCTCCCCCTTGAGCGGTTCTTTTCTGTTCCTGCGATCGATCGGCCATAGTTTTATTTAATTATATTGAACGCACAGAGAGAGAGAGAAAGAGAGAAAATGCCTTTCTTGCCTTTGGTGAATTTTTTTAACTGTTTCCAACCTGGCGTTGAGATCGGTCATGTAGAACGGAAAGAAAGTGGGAAATAAATAGGAACGGTTTAATAAATGTGACCGACCTCGGTATCCGCTGATGCCCATTCTATGCAATGGCAGAGTCAAATATGCAATGCTTTGCTGTGGAGGGTGGGCAGAGGCGGCCCTAGGTGATTTTCAACAGTAAACAAACAATATTTTGCCCCCCCCCCCCCCCCCCCCCCCCACCAATCACTGATATATATTTTCTGTTTGTCGTGGGAGTTCTGTGTGCCATATTTGATTCAATTCCATCATTGGTGGAGTTCAGAATGCTCTTTGATTGTAGGTGAACGATACATCCCAGTAACTACAACTCACATATGTCAAGGTCTATTTTCCCCCAAGAGCGCCTCAAGAGCGCCCCTGGGCAAAATCAACTATACTGCGAATGCTTACTTTGCGTAATGGGTTGAGCCGCCCCTGAGGGTGAGATCTGTGTCATTGGATACAGTTTAAAGTTGGTTCTTGGGATGCTGTTTGCAGACTTCCTTGAGTCTCAGTCTTAAGGGAGAATTAGTGATGATGATGGTGATGGTGATGATTTAAAGATAGAACTGCAAAGAATCTGGCACAAGCCAGTAAAGATAGTCCCAGTGGTGATCGGCACACTGGGTGCAGTGCCTAAAGACCTTGGCCTGCACTTAAACACTATTGGCGCTGACAAAATTACCATCTGCCAGCTGCAAAAGGCCTGGGATCTGCACGCATTAGTCGCCAATACATCACACAGTCCTAGACACTTGGGAAGTGTCCGACGTGTGATCCAATACAACAGCCAGCAGAGTGGTCTTGTTTGCTGTGGTCTCATCTTGTTGTGTTTCAAGAAGTAATAATAATAATAATAATAATAATAATAATAATAATAATTTAATTAATTACTGTGGCACAAGCCAGTAAAGGTGGTCCCAGTGGTGATCGGCACACTGGGTGCAGTGCCTAAAGACCTTGGCCTGCACTTAAACACAATTGGCGCTGACAAGATTACCAACAGCCAACAGAGTCATCTTGTTTGCTGCGGACTCATCTTGTTGTGTTTAAAGAAGTAATAATAATGATGATGATGATGATGATGATGATGATGATGATGATAATAATAATAATAATAATAATAATAATAAATTAATTACTGTGGCACAAGCCAGTAAAGGTGGTCCCAGAGGTGATCGGCACACTGGGTGCAGTGCCTAAAGACCTTGGCCTGCACTTAAACACAATTGGCACTGAAAAAATTACCAGCAGCCAGCAGAGTGATCTTTGCTGTGGACTCATCTTGTTGTGTTTCAAGAAGTAATAATAATAATAATAATAATAATAATAAATTAATTACTGTGGCACAAGCCAGTAAAGGTTGTCCCAGTGGTGATCAGCACACTGGGTGCAGTGGCTAAAGACCCTGGCCTGCACTTAAACACAATCAGCGCTGACAAAATTACCATATGCCAGCTCCAAAAGGCCACCTTACTGGGATCTGCACACATTATTCGCCGATACATCACACAGTCCTAGACACTTGGGAAGTGTCCGACGTGTGATCCAATACAACAGCCAGCAGAGTGATCTTGTTTGCTGTGGACTCATCTTGTTGTGTTTCAAGTAGTAGTAGTAGTAATAATAATAATAATAATAATTAATTACTGGCACAAGCCAGTAAACGTGGTCCCAGTGGTGATCGGCACACTGGGTGCAGTGCCTAAAGACCTTGGCCTGCACTTAAACACAATCGGCGCTGACAAAATTACCATCTGCCAGCTGCAAAAGGCCACCTTACTGGGATCTGCACGCATTATTCGCCGATACATCACACAGTCCTAGACACTTGGGAAGTGTCCGACGTGTGATCCAATACAACAGCCAGCAGAGTGTCTGCTGTGGACTCATCTTGTTGTGTTTCAAATAATAATAATGATGATGATGATGATGCTATATTTCCCCCCTAGAATATTTGTATTAAAGCCATTGAGGTACAGTGTTAGTGTGATCCAGTACAACAGATGAGGGTGAGATCTGGTTAATTGAGAGTCTATTGTAATAACGATATAGATGATGGGTTCCGTTTAAACGAGAGTCTACTATAATGATGATGAGGGAAGATCAGGGTGAGTTTGGGTTAATTGAGAGTCTGCTGTAATCATGATGTCAATGAGGGTGGGTTCCGGTTAACTGAGTGTCAACTGTAACAATTATAAGGGTGAGTTCTGGTTAATTGAGAGTATTGCAGTCACGCTGTAGGTGAGGACGGGTTTCGGTTAACTGAGAGTCAACCGTAACAATTATGCAGATGAAGATGAGAGTGAGTTCTGGTTAATTGAGAGTCTATTGTAATCATGATGTATGTGAGGATGGGTTCCGGTTAACTGAGAGTCTACTGTAACAATTATGAGGGTGAGTTCTGGTTAAATGAGAGCATTGCAATCATTCTGTAGGTGAGGATGAGTTTTGGTTAACTGAGAGTCAACCGTAACAATTATGCAGATGAAGATGAGAGTGAGTTCTGGTTAATTGAGAGTCTATTGTAATCATGATGTAGGTGAGGATGGGTTCCGGTTAACTGAGAGTCTACTATAATGAGGATGAGGGTGAAGATGAGGGTGAGTTCTGATTAACTGAGAATCTACTGTAATCATGATGTAGATGAGGATGGGTTAACTGAGAGTCTAACAATTATGAGGGTGAGTTCTGGTGAAGAGTATTGTAATCATGCTGTAGATGTGGACGAGTTTCAGTTAACTGAGAGTCAACTGTAACCATTACGCAGATGAAGATGAGGGTGAATTCTGGTTAATTGAGAGTCTACTGTAATCATGATGTCGATGAGGGTAGGTTCCGGTTAACTGAGTGTCAACTGTAACAATTAGGAGGGTGAGTTCTGGTTAATTGAGAGTATTGCGATCATGCTGTAGGTGAGGATGAGTTTCGGTTAACTGAGAGTCAACTGTAACAATTACGCAGATGATGATGGGAGTGAGTTCTGGTTAATTGAGAGTATTGTAATCATGCTGTAGGTGAGGATGAGTTTCAGTTAACTGAGAGTCAACTGTAACAGTTACGCAGATGACGATGGGAGTGAGTTCTGGTTAATTGAGAGTATTGTAATCATGATGTAGATGAGGATGGGTTCCGGTTTAAATGAGAGTCAGCTGTGATGATGATGAGTTACGATTAACTGAGAGTCTACTCTAATAATGATGAGGGTGAGTTCTGGTGTATTGAGAGTGTTGTAATCATTGATGTACATGACAATGAGTTTCGGTTAACTGAGAGTCAGCTGTGATGATGAGGATGGGTTCCGATTAACTGAGAGTCTACTCTAATAAAGATGAGGGTGAGTTGTGGTTTATTGAGAGTATTACAATCAGGCTGTAGGTGAGGATGAGTTTCGGTTAACTGAGAGTCAACTGTAACAATTATGCAGATGAAGATGAGGGTGAGTTCTGGTGTATTGAGAGTCTTGTAATCATTGATGTAGATGATGATGAGTTCCGGTTAACTGAGAGTCAGCTGTGATGATGAGGATGCGTTCTGATTAACTGAGAGTCTACTCTAATAATGATGAGGGTGAGTTCTGGTGTATTGAGAGTATTGTAATCATTGATGTAGATGACGATGAGTTCCGGTTAACTGAGAGTCTACTCTAATAATGATGAGGGTGAGTTCGGTTGTATTGAGAGTGTTGTAATCATTGATGTAGATGATGATGAGTTCCGGTTAACTGAGAGTCAGCTGCGATGATGAGGATGCGTTCTGATTAACTGAGAGTCTACTCTAATAATGATGAGGGTGAGTTCTGGTGTATTGAGAGTATTGTAATCATTGATGTAGATGACGATGAGTTCCGGTTAACTGAGAGTCTACTCTAATAATGATGAGGGTGAGTTCGGTTGTATTGAGAGTGTTGTAATCATTTATGTAGATGACGATGAGTTCCGGTTAACTGAGAGTCAGCTGTGATAATGAGGATGGGTTCCGATTAACTGAGAGTGTCCTCTAATAATGATGATGGTGAGTTCTGGTGTATTGAGAGTATTGTAATCATTGTAGATGACGATGAGTTCCGGTTAACTGAGAGTCTACTCTAATAATGATGAGGGTGAGTTGGGTTGTATTGAGAGTGTTGTAATCATTGATGTAGATGACAATGAGTTCCGGTTAACTGAGAGTCAGCTGTGATGACGAGGATGGGTTCCGGTTAACTGAGAGTCTGTGCTTAACAATGGTGGGGATGATATTCCTACTGGAGTTGAAGATATCCCTTACCCAAAAACCCAAAACACCTGCCCGCTCCCCTTTGGGAAGAGCAATGCCTTTGCTTTCCGGAGGATAAGGATCCTGGGCACAGGATGCCTCCCGGTGCTCAAGCACCTCGTTTTGGAGGCCTCTCCGTGGAAGGATTCCTTCCTGGCCGGGACTCCTGGGGAGATTTGGGACTGTCGTCTATCTCGGCTGAGTCCCCAATTGGCGCAGGCCCGGCTTCCCAAAAATAGCCCTGGCAAGCCTGGTGCCTCTCGCTCTCCGCCAGGCCTTCGGAGTGAGTGACCTGCTTGATCCACATCCAGGTCTGGCTCTCCCTTCCTCCTCGGTTGCTTTAACCGCTGGCCCAAGACCTGGGAAAGAGATTAGACCGTCTCGGCCAGTCAAAGGGGGATTCTTGGCTTCTCCCGGGACTTGCTTTTCCATGCCACCCCTGACCGTTCCCTTGTTTACTTCGGGGATCTCATCTGAAGGATGTTAGTGGGAGACCTTTTCCAAACTTTGGAAATTCAGCCCACGATAGATATCACTTTCGAGCAGAGGTAATTTTCAACAATAAGCAAACACTATTTTGCCCCCCCCCCCCCCAAACCAATCACTGATATATATTTTCTGTTCGTCGTGGGAGTTCTGTGTGCCATATTTGGTTCAATTCCATCATTGGTGGAGTTCAGAATGCTCTTTGATTGTAGGTGAACTATACATCCCAGTAACAACTCGCATATGTCAAGGTCTATTTTCCCCCAAGAGCGCCCCTGGGCAAAATCAACTATACTGCAAATGCTTACTTTGCGTAATGGGTTGAACCGCCCCTGCCAGTGGGAGACCTTTTCCAAATTTTGGAAATTCATCCCACTATAGATATCACTTTTGAGGCAACCCTCTCACCCTAAGATTCCTCCACGGAATGAAGAATAGGGACCGGATTCTGAGACCCGTCAATCCCACTTGTCCATTACTATATCTCTTGGATAGGGTCAGTACTATTGGCACTTTTGAAATGTCTTTCTATAGTTATATATTTCAAGGAATGCTCTCGCCCTAATATTCCTCCACAGAATGAAGAATAGGAACCAGATTCTGAGACCCATCAATCCCACTCATCCATTGGAGCCCCCGGGTTAAAGCACTGAGCTGCTGAACTTGCTAATCGAAAGGTCGCAGGTTCGAAATTGGGGAGCAGCGTGAGCTCCTGCTGTTAGCCCCAGTTTCTGCCAACCTAGCAGTTCGAAAACATGCAAATGTAAGTAGATCAATAGGTACCACTCCAGTGGGAAGATAACGGCGCTCCACGCCACCAACCCCCAGAGTCGGACACGACTGGACTTAATGTCAGGTGAAAAACTCGTCCATTACTATATTACTTACTTACTTACTTACTTACTTAGGCAATCCCTCATTGGCCGAGTAGGATAGTCTTCCAGGATCAGTGTTTTGGTGGGTCCATAGGTGACTGTGGAGTCCTATTCTTGACCTGCATCTTCTCCCGCAGTGAGGGCATTGGTTTCCAGGCAGAAAGCGGTCCCGGTCGGGGTTGGCTTGATGCGCCTTCCTCTTGGCACATTTCTCTCTTTCGCACTCCATTTGTGCCTCTTCAAATTCTGCAGCACTGCTGGTCACAGCTGACCTCCAACTGGAGCGCTCAAGGGCCAGGGATTCCCAGTTCTCAGTGTCTATGCCAGAGTTTTTCAGGTTGGCTTTGAGCCCATCTTTAAATTTCTTTTCCTGCCCACCAACATCCCGTTTTCCGTTCTTGAGTTCGGATTAGAGCAACTGCTTTGGGAGACAGTGGTTGGGCATCCGGACGTCGTGGCCGGTCCAGCAGAGTTGATGGCGGAGGACCATCGCTTCAATGCTGGTGGTCTTTGCTTCTTCCAGCACGTTGACGTTTGTCCGCCTGTCTTCCCAAGAAATTTGCAGGATTTTCCGGAGGCAGCGCTGATGGAATCGTTCCAGGAGTTGCATGTGATGCCTGTAGACAGTCCACGTCTCACAGGTGTATAGCAGGATTGGGAGGACAATAGCTTTATAAACAAACACCTTGGTATCCCTATGGATGTGCCGGTCCTCAAACACTTTCTGCTTCATTTGGAAAAATGCTGCACTCGCAGAGCTCAGGCAGTGTTGTATTTCGGTATCGATGTTGACTTTGGTGGAGAGGTGGCTGTCAAGGGAGCGGAAATGGTCAACATTTTCTAATGTTACACCATTAAGCTGTATCTCTGGCATTACTATATTACTTGTCTAGGGTCAGTAGTATCGGCACTTTTGGAGTCTTGAAATGTCTTACTACAGTGATATCGTTCAAGGCAACACTCTTGCCCTAAGATTCCTTCACGGAATGATGAATTGGGACCACATCTTGAGACCCCTCAATCCCACTCATCATTACCACGACCGCCCAAAAAAAGCCCTTATTGCTTATTTATTATTATTATTATTATTATTATTATTATATTACTATTACTATTTTTAGTGGTGTTATGTGGAGAAACTAGTCACCCTAGAGCACCTAGAGAAGTCCTGGACAGGCGGGTAATTAATGAAAATGAATAATAATAATAATAATAATAATAATCTTTATTTATACTCTGCCACCATCTCCCCGATGGGGACTCGGAGCGGCTTACATGAGGCCAAGCCCAAACAACAAATTACAACAGAGTAAAACCGAAAACGCGACAATAAACAACATCATAATTACATAAAACACGTGAATACATAACAATATGAAATTACAATAAGCACAAACACAGTGACAATGGGCAGGCTACATGTAATGATTAAAAGAAAAACTAATTAAAAACTAATTAAAAACTCGGGCGAGATAAAAGAGAAGCAGGTTATTTTTATTATTTTTATTTTTTTATTATTATTATTATTATTATTATTATTATTATTATTATTATTATTACAGTATTTGAAACACAACAAGATGAGTCCACAGCAGACACTCTGCTGGCTGTTGTTTTGGATCACACGTCAGACACTTCCCAAGTGTCTAGGACTGTGTGATGTATCGGCGAATAATGTGTGCAGATCTCAGTAAGGTGGCCTTCAGCAGCTGGCAGATGGTAATTTTGTCAGTGCTGATTGTTTTAAGTGCAGGCCAAGGTCTTTAGGCACTGCACCCAGTGTGCCGATCACCACTGGGACCACCTTGACTGGCTTGTGCCAGAGTCTTTGCAGTTCGATCTTTAAATCCTCATATCGTGTCAGCTTTTCCAGTTGTTTCTCTTCAATCCTGCTGTCGCCTGGGATTGCAACATCGACAATCCATACTTTGTATTTTAACACAATTGTGAGGTCAGGAGTGTTATGCTCCAAAACTCTGTCTGTCTGAATCCGGAAGTCCCAGAGAAGTTTGGCTTGTTCATTCTCTGTAACATTATTATTATTATTATTATTATTATTATTATTATTATTATTATTATTATTATTATTTGAAACACAACAAGATGAGTCCACAGCAAACAAGATCACTCAGCTGGCTGTTGTATTGGATCACACGTCGGACACTTCCCAAGTGTCTAGGACTGTGTGATGTATCGGCGAATAATGCATGCAGATCCGAGTAGGTGGCTTTCTCCAGCTGGCAGATGGTAATCTTGTCAGTGCCGATTTTGTTTAAGTGCAGGCCAAGGTCTTTAGGCGCTGCACGCAATGTGCCCATCACCATTATTATTGACACAAAAGCACAGTATGTCACAGCAAACGAGATCGAGATGCTGGATTTCGTATCACAAAATCACAAGTCATAACAATTATTATTATTATTATTATTATTATTATTATTATTATTATTATTATTTAGTGTTAGATGGAAAAACGATATGTGAGTCAGACTGCTCTTAAAATGTAATGTAGTTTTGTGTTGCTATGTAAACAGCGCAGGTAACTTTGCAGCTATGCTCAGCATCCGTTACGAAAGGTGACGGTCGCCACAATGCCAACACTTTCTCGTTTGCGCAAAGGACCACGCAAAGGGGGATACGACGCCGGGGGCATTTGAGGTCACGACAGGAGCAAGCCTTGACACTATCGCACAGAGACAGACGTTTGTTTGCAGACTGGGAAGCAAGTGAGGACATCTTCCGCCAGGAGAGAAAAGCGAGGGAATGAGGAAGGCTCTCGGGAGAAGAAAGGGCCCACTGTTTCTTCCCGAACAATGCGGGCAAGTTGGAAATGGTGCAGCTTTATCTCCCTCTTCTCTCCTGGTGTCCTCCTGGCGCTAATACCCGTCTTGCCTTGTATGTTTCTCTAGCTAAATCCCGTACTGGGGAGGAATCTTAGGGCGAGAGCGTTGCCTTGAACAGTATAACTATTGGGAGATATTTTAAGACTCCAAAAGTAATAAGGGTGGGTATTTTGGGTGTAATGGATGAGTGAGATTGATGGATCTCAGGATCTGGTCCCAATTCTTCATTCCATGGAGGAATCTTAGGGTGAGAGTGTTGTCTCAAAAGGGATTATATATAGTAAAACTCACTCCAACACTCCAGCATGGAGGCCCGAAACTGTGGAGTGTGTCAAACCTTATACATATCATAAGGTTTTTGAGGGGTTGCATGAATCGGATTGACAGATCCCTGTTCTCTAGTTTTCAGGGCAAGTGGAGGAATCTTAGGGCGAGAGTGTTGCCTTGAAAGATATAGTAAGACTCCCAATAGATGCCTCAAAATGTGGATAATAGTAATAGGATTTGTTTTGGGATACAGGGAATAGATTATTAGGATTGAAGGATCTCAGGATCTAGTCTCTATTTTTCATTACATGGAGGAATCTTAGGGCGAGAGCGTTGCCTTGAATGATATAACTATAGTTAGGTATTTCAAGACTCCAGAAGTGCCAATAATACTGGACCTTATGCAAGTCATATAGGAATGGATGAGTGGGATTGATATGTGTCAAGATTTGGCCCTTATTTCTCATTCTGTGGAGGAATCTTAGGGCGAGAGCGTTACCTTGAAAGATATAACTGTAGTGAGACTTTTCAAGACTCCAAAAGTTCTAATATTACTGGCCCGATACAAGTCATATAGTAATGGACGAGTGGAATTGATGGGTCTCAAGATCCAGTCCCAATTCATCATTCTGTGGAGGAATCTTAGGCTGAGAGCGTTGTCTTGAAAGATATAACTGTAGTAAGACTTTCAAGACTCCAAAAGTGCTGAAAGTACTGGCCCTATACAAGTCATATAGTAATGGACGAGTGGGATTGACGGGTCTCAAGATTTGCTCCTTATTTCTCATTCTGTGGAGGAATCTTAGGGTGAGAGTGTTGCCTTGAACGATATCACTGTAGTAAGACATTTCAAGGCTCCAAAAGTGCCGATACTACTCACCCTATATAAGTAATATAGTAATGGACAAGTTTTTCCCCTGACACTAAGTCCAATCGTGTCCGACTCTGGAGGTTTGTGCTCATCTCCATTTCTAAGCTGAAGAGCCGGCGTTGTCCAAGGTCATGTGGCCGGTATGACTGCATGGAGCGCTGTTACCTTCCCACTGGAACGGTACCTATTGATTTACTTACATTTGCATGTTTTCGAACTGCTAGGTTGGCAGAAGCTGGGGCTAACAGCAGGAGCTCATGCTGCTCCCCGATTTCGAACCTGCGACCTTTCGATCAGCAAGTTCAGCAGCTCGGTGCTTTAACCTGGGGGCTCCAATGGATGAGTGGGATTGATGGGTCTCAGGATCCGGTCCCTATTCTTCATTCCATGGAAGAATCTTAGGGTGAGAGCATTGCCTTGAAATATATAACTGTAGTATGACATTTCAAAAGTGCCAATAGTACTGACCCTATACAACAGATATAATTTGGAAGAAGTCAGCAATGCCATCAAGCAACAAAAAATAACAAAGCCAGCGGACCAAATGGGATCCCTGCTGAAATCTTTGAAGAGGGAGGACCTGAACTGACACACTAACTCCACCAGCTCATAGAAAAAGTGTGGGTGATCGAGAAAATCCCAGCAGATTTCAAGGATGGCACCATCATCACCCTCTTCAAAAAAGGGGAGAGAACAGACTGCAGAAACTATCGAGGTATCTCCCTTCTAACCTCAGCTGAGAAAATCCTCACAAGAATCCTTGCAAACCGCCTTCTACCCCTCTCAGAAGACACTCTCCCAGAATCCCAGAATGGCTTCCACCCCTCCAGAGTAACCGTGGACATGATCTTCACTGCACGACAGCTCCAAGAAAAATGCAGGGAACAAAATCAACCTCTGTAGTAAGACATTTCAAGACTCCGAAAGTGGTGATAGTACTGACCCTATACAAGTAATAGGTGTTTTGGTGATTGGGGCAATGGATGAGTAGGATTGACAGATCTCCGGATCTGGTCCCTATTCTTCATTCCATGGAGTACTTGTGGGGTGAGAGTGTTGCCTTGAAAGATATATCTATATTGGGATGGATTTCCAAAGCCTGGAAAAGGTCCCCATTTGGGATCCTCGAAGTAAACAAGGGAACAGATCCACGTTGCATGAAAAAGGAAGTGCTGGAAGAAGCCAAGAATCTCCCCTTTGACCGGCCGAGACTGTCTAATCTCTTTACCAGGTCTAGTTGCCACAATAATCGGGGGGGAAAGGGCCAGGCCTGGCTTAGTGGGTGGCTATAGATAGCCTTGGAAAGCAGCTTTGAAAGGAGAAGGGCACTCTTTGCCAACCTCAGGGTGGTGTCCTCAAATGGGCACCGTCGCCCTGACTTTCTCCTCCATTTCCCTTGTCTTCTTCCTTCTTCTTTTCCTCTGTTTCCTCTCCTCCAATTAGCAATACATGGTCCATAAACCCTACAATTGAGGATTGACGTATCTGGTGACCACTTTCTCCCCGAATTCCCCTTGAGAACGAAATTTTCTCCCCAAATTATAATAGTACTGTATTTGTATTCTGCCCCCTCTCTCCGAGGGGACTCATAAGAATGAGAATTTTCTTGAGAATGAGTGAAATTCTTGAGATTGACATTTTGTCCCCGAATTTCCCTTGAGAACGAAATTTTCTCCCCAAATTCCCATTGAGAATGCAACTAGGGAATCAACTTGCAAAAACGTATCTTTGATTGGGTTAGGGCTCCAGGAAGCCTTGATTCGGATACGAGAGTTCAAAAGCCAATGCCAAGTACGAATCGCTATATCTCCACGTTGCAGGTGGTTTGAGAAGTCTGACATTCCAAACTGGAACGAAAGCCCAGCGCCCTAATCTCTTTTGCGCTGGTTTGTTTTCCGTCGCCTGCCATTGTCGCCGTTTCCGCTTCCCCAATTGATCTGGCCCCGGGGTCCTTTGCAAGTGGATTAGCTCCACACGGCATCTTTGTGCTGGGGCTAATTCTAATCTGTCGGGAGGGAAAGTTGTCAGAGTGGCTGATCGGATTTCGGGGGCCTGTCCCCGGCCTGCAGTTCATGCAAGGCTGAGCCCTCTGTTAATCCCGGTGTGCCCAAATCGGCGCAACCTCCTCCTTTTCCTCCTGGGCAGGAATTCCAATGAGTTCCAATGAAGACTCCCCCTTCTCTGGAGGTTTTGGAAGCAGAGACTGGGTGGCTATCTGCCGGGAGGGCTTTGATTGTGTATTTCAGTGTCAGAATGGGTTCGAACTGGATGGCCCTTGTGGTCAGTCTCTTACAACTCTAGGATTCTCTTGCTCTATATTATTATTATTATTATTATTATTATTATTATTATTATTAGGCAGAGCCCGGATGGCCATCTAGCAGGAAAGCTTTGATTGTGTATTGCCGTGTCAGAATGGGATCACACTGCATGGCCCTTGTGGTCAGTCTCTTCCAACTCTAGGATTCTATGGCTATATTATTATTATTATTATTATTATTATTATTATTATTAGGCAGAGCCTGGCTGTCCATCTACCAGGAAGGGTTTGATTGTGTTTTGCAATGTCAGAATGGGGTTGAACTGCATGGTCCTTGGGGTCAGTCTCTTACAACTCTAGGGTTCTATGGCTATATTATTATTATTATTATTATTATTATTATTATTATTATTAAGCTGAGCCCGGATGGCCATCTAGCAGGAAAGCTTTGATTGTGTATTGCCGTGTCAGAATAGGATCACACTGCATGGCCCTTGTGGTCAGTCTCTTCCAACTCTAGGATTCTATGACTATATTATTATTATTATTATTATTATTATTATTATTAGGCAGAGCCTGGCTGTCCATCTATCAGGAAGAGTTTGATTGTGTATTGCAATGTCAGAATGGGGTTGAACTGCATGACCCTTGTGGTCAGTCTCTTCCAACTTTAAGAATCTATTATCTATAGTTCTGTTATTATTATTAAGCAGAACCTGGTTAGCCTTCTGCTGGGAGGGCTTTGATTGTGTATTTCAGTGTCAGAATGGGGTCAGGCTGGATGGCCATCTGCTGTCAGAATGGGGTTAGACTGCATGGCTCCTGGGGTCAGTCTCTTCCAACTCTAGGATTCTATTGTTCTATTATTATCTATAGTTCTATTATTATTATTATTATTATTATTATTATTATTATTATTATTATTAAGCAGAGACTGGATGGCCATCTGCCAGGAGGGCTTTGATTGTGTATTGGGTTGGATTGGATGGTCCTTGTAGTCAGTCTCTTCCACCTCTAGGATTCTTATCATTCTATTAGTATTGCTAGCCGTCCGCTGCCACGTGTTGCTGTGGCCCACTCTGGTGGTCATGGGGGTTGTGTGTGGAAGGTTTGGCCCAATTCTATCGTTGGTGGGGTTCAGAGTGCTCTGTGATTATAGATGAACTACAAATCCCAGCAACTACAACTCCCAAATGTCAAGATTCTATTTTTCCCAAACTCCACCACTGTTCACATTTGGGCATATTGAGTCTTCATGTAGAGTTTGGTCTAGATCCATCATTGTTTGAGTCCACAGTGCTCTGGATGTAGGTGAACTACAACTCCAAAACCAAAGGACACTGCCCACCAAACCCTTCCAGTATTTTCTGTTGGTCATGGGAGAACTGTGTGCCAAGTTTGGCTCAATTCCATCGTTGGTGGGGTTCAGAATGCTCTTTGATTGTAGGTGAACTATAAATCCCAGCAACTACAACTCCCAAATGACAAAATCATTTTTTTTGAGTGAAGGACATACATTGGGTTGTTAGGTGTCTTGTGTCCAAATTTGGTGTCAATTCGTCCAGTGGTTTTTGAGTTTTGTTAATCCCACAAACGAACATTACAGTTTTATTTATATAGATTATTATTATTATTATTATTATTATTATTATTATTATTCTCTTCCAACACTAGGATTCTATCGTTCTATCTATTATTATTAAGCAGAGCCTGGATGGCCAACTGCCGGGAGGGATCGGATGGTGCATTTCAGTGGCAAAAGGGGGTCTCCTCTCACTCCTAGGATATTATTGTTCTGTTTTTCTTGCCTAGGTTGGGATTCCTTCCTTGCGAATTGAGAATAAAATGGGCATACAAATGCATTAAATATATGACTATGGCTTTCCCCCTTCTATTCACACATATATAAGTCGATCTCATAGAATCGTGGAAGGGGCTACAAGGGCCATTTGGTTCAGAGTGCTCTGTGATTGTAGATGAACTACAAATCCCAGCAACTACAACTCCCAAATGTCAAGATTCTATTTTCCCCAAACTCCACCACTGCTCACTATAGGAGTTCAAGTGAGCGTCACACTGCATTGATAGGAAAGTGTCATGGAACCGGGAAACTTTGATAGGAGAGCCCCCTTTAAAAAGGCAGCCATGTAGAGGGAATCCATGCATTCCTATGAAACCTCCGATCAGGGATGTGGTCTTTGGGCAGCCTTTCATGCGCAACCAATGGCCCCATGGCTGCAAATTACCCTTTGAACCGCACCATGCGATCAGTTGGTTTCCAGGGCAAAACAAGGGCATCCAGAGATTCTGCTGATTTCTTTCCTTCGTGTTTCTCCCACGGAAGGTGGTGATGATGATAACGGTGAAATTTAGTATTATTATTATTATTATTATTATTATTATTATTATTAAATTCATCATCATCATTATTTTAATTAAATAGTAGTCATAGTATTAAATTTATTATTATTATTAATTTATTACTATTAAATGTATTATCATTATGTTTTATTAAATTCAGTATTAAATATTATTAAATTTATCATCATTATTTTTGTCACATTAATTATTAAATATTATTATTACATTTATCACCATTATTTTTATTACATTTATTACTATTATCCTCATCATTTTTATTAGACTTATTATTATTAAATATATTATTACATTTATTATTATCAAATTGATCATCATCATTTTATTACATTTATTATTATTAAAATTATTATTAAATTTATTATTATTATTATTATTATTAAATGTATCATTATTTTTATTACATGCATGGATGCCCTGGTGATCTTGTGCGTTGTGTATAAAATCCAAGCAGATCGCATTTGTACTTTAAAAAAAATATTGTTTGTAAAAATATTCAAAAATTCCCCAAAAATCAGTGGATGAGTGTAACATTCCAAAACTTCCAGGGAGGGATGCCCTGGTGACCTTGTGCATTGTGTATAAAATCCAAGTCAATCGCTCTTGTAGTTTTGTTGTTTTTTTTAAAAAAATATTGTTTGTAAAAAATTCAAAAAATCCCCCCAAATTAGTGGACGTGTGTAACATTCTGAAACTTGGTGGGATAACAATGGGAAAGGTGTGGTATATACAATGATAGTGAGTTTCATCACAATAGTTCTGAAAACAAGGGAGAAACAAGCCCACTTGCTTGATCCCTTAATGGCAGAAAGTAACAAAAAAAAAGTTACTTCGTTATTGGGTTGCTGTGAGTTTTCCATGTTCCAGAAGCATTCTCTCCTGATGTTTTGCCCACATCTATACCAGGCATCCTCAGAGATTGAAGGGTCCGTTGGAAACTGGGCAAGCGGCGTTTATATGTCTGTGGGATGTCCAAGGTGGAGGGAAAGAACTCTCATCTGTTGGAGGCAAGTGCGATTGTTGCCGTTGCCCAACTTGTTTAGCATGGAATGGCCTTGCAGCTTCAAAGTCTGGCTGCTTCCTTCCTGGGGGAATCCTTTGTTGAGAGGTGATTTGCTGTTCCTGATGGTTTCTTGTCTGAAGTTCCCAGTTTTTGAGCGTTGTTCTTCATTTACTGCCCTGATTTTAGGGGTTTTTTTAAATACTGGTAGCCAGATTTTGTTCATTTTCATAGTTCCTTTCTGTTGAAATTGTCCACATGCTTGTGGATTTCAACGGCTACTCTGTGTAGTCGGACATGGTGGTTGTTAGAGAGGTCCAGCATTTCTGTGTTTTCAAATAATATTCAATGTCTAGGTTGGTTCATCAGGGGCTCTGCTATGGCCGACTTCTCTGCTTGGATTAGTCTGCAGTGTCTTTCGTGTTCTATGATTCACGCCTGGGCAATGTTTGGGGGTCCCTATGGAGACTTCTTGTCCATAGCTGCATGGTAGATGGTAGACTCTTGCAGAGGTGAGAGGATCCCTCTATTTTGCTGAACGGAGCATTTGTTGGATTTTCTTGTAGATCCTCTGTATGTTGTTTTTCTTCCTCAGCTTGTTCAATTCATGGTTAAATGGTTCTAAAGTACTTACAAAACTAAAGTTCTGGTGGTGAAAATTTCAGAACTCTAACAAAACTCTCAAATTTTCATTATTAATGGCAGTTCCTAATGAGTTCTGTCATAAAAATTGCCAATAACAAAATAATAATTAAACTTTGAAAGAGTTCTGAAATTTTCACCACCAGAACTTTAGTTTTGTAAGAACCATTTAGAACCATGCATTGAACAGGCCTATTCCCTCTGCAGCCTGTGGTTCCCTTGATGTATGGTAAGAACCCTTTTCCTCTGGGTGGATCTTTGTCTTGACTCTTGTGGCTTGTTCTTGGTTTTGCACCTCTTCTGATGTCTGTTTGCAAACACAGAAACGCTGGGCCACTCTCACAACCACCATGTCAGACTACACAGAGAAGCCATTGAAATCCATAAGCATGTGGACCATTTCAACAGAAAGGAAGAAACCATGAAAATGAACACAATCTGGCTACCAGTATTTTTTTTTAAAAACTCTAAAAGCAGGACAGTAAATAAAGAGCAAAACTCAAAAAGCAGGGGAATTCCAGACAAGAATCAATCAGAGCCATCTAACACCTCCCAACAAAGGATTCCCCCAGGCAGCAACCAGCCAGGCCTTGAAACTGCGGGCTATTAAATGCTAATCAAGGTGGCAAATTACATTCACATGTAATTCACATGTATCTCTAGCAGACAAGAGTTTTTTACCCTACCCTGGACTTTCCACAGATATATAAACCTCACTTAGTTTCCAACAGACCCCTCAACCTCTGAGGATGCCTGCCATAGATGTGGGCGAAACGTCAGGAGAGAATGCTTCTGGAACATGGCCATACAGTCTAGAAAACTCACCGCAATCCAGTGATTCCGGCCATGAAAGCCTTCAATAATAATAATAATAATAATAATAATAATAATAATAATAATAATCTTTATTTATACCCCGCCTGCCACCATCTCCCCAAAGGGGACTCAGGGCGGCTTACATGAGGCCAAGCCCAGAAATGAAATTACAATACAGTAACAAAAAACATAAGGCAATATCATAATAAAATAAAATAAGACAAGCATAAAATATAACAAAACAATACAAAATAAAACACAATCACAACAATACTTCATTATTGTTGCAAAATTGTTAGGTCCATAATTTTGGAAACACCCTTAAAAACACCCCTCCCCAATTTCATAAGGAGTATTGAAACATTTTTTAATTGATCACACAGCCCTAGTTTGTGTGTGTGTGTGTGTGTGTGTGTGTAGGTTTGCCCAGTGGCGGAAGGCTGAAATCCAATCGGGGATTATCCTGGCCTGAAAGACAGATGTACATGGTTGGCTAATGAATTACTCCCATCGGAGACCTCACCTGGCTTGACCTTCCTTTACCTTGTCCCCTCCTCATCCTCGTTTGACCTTGGCCGCATCTATCTCCATTGCTTTGTGCGATGGGGATCCTGGGAGTTGTAGTTTGACACGATCGTGCCAAAGAGGGAGTTAATAAATCAACGGTCCCAGATGCAAATGCTCCAAAACCTATGTCTTTGTGCACTTAGATATGCTGTGGTGTCGGCATTTCTTTTGCCTGACGTGGAGGGATATCTGAAAACAACTGTGTGTAAGATGGTGTCAAGATGGTTTCACATACTATTATTTGGTTCACCGTTGGAAGAAAGCAAATGCGGTTGCTTCTCTCTTTGGTTCAGGGATTGATGTTGTTGGTTCTCTTTGGTGGGATGTTGAGGTCAAAGGGATGGTGTTGATGATCCGTCTCTATTTGGAGGGATGCTGAAGTGATTCTGTTGATGATCTTTCTTGATGGGATGTTGAGGTCAAAGGGATGATGTTGATGGCCCTTCTTTCTTTGGTGGGGCATTAAGGTTGAAGGGATAGTGTTGATACCCCTTCTGTCTTTGGTGAGGTGATGATGTTAATGGTCCTCTCATTGGTGGGACATTGAAGTGGAATATTGAAGCTTTAAGGGATGGTGTTGATGGTCCTCTCATTGGTGGGATATTGAAGCTTTAAAGGATGGTGTTGATGGTTCTGTCTTTGGTGGGACATTGGGGCTGGAGGCCTTTCTTTGGTGAGATGTTGAGATTGAAGGGATGATGTTAATGGTCTTTTCTTTGGTTGGATGTTGAGGTTCAGGGGTTGATGTTGGTTCTCTCTTTGGTGGTTGAAGGGATGATGTTGATGGTCCTTCTCTATTTGATGGGACATTGAGATTGAAGGGATGATATTGATGGTCTTTCTTTAGTGGGATGTTGAAGTTTTAAGGGATGGTGTTGATAGTTCTTCTCTTTTTGGTGCGATGCTGACCTCAAAAGCAATGGTTCTCAACCCATTGGTTCCCTAGAAGTTTTGGCCTTTAACTCCCAGAAATCCTGGAAACAGCTGGTAAACTGGCTGGGATTTCTGGGAGTTGTAGACCAAAACACCTGGGGACCCACAGGTTGGGAACCACTGCTCAAAAGGATTATGTTGATGGTCCCTCTCTCTTTAGTGCAGTGGTTCTCAACCTGTGGGTCCCCAGGTGTTTTGGCCTACAACTCCCAGAAATCCCAGCCAGTTTACCAGCTGTTAGGATTTCTGGGAGTTGAAGGCCAAAACATCTGGGGACCCACAGATTGAGAACCACTGTGTTAGTGGGACATTGAGGTCAAAGGGATGGTGTTAATGGCCCTTCTCTATTTGGTGGGACATTGAGATGGGATATTGAAGCTTTAAGGGATTATGTTGATGTTGCTTCTCTCTTTGGTAGGATGCTGAGCTCAAATGGATGATGGTCGTGGTCCTTCACTCTTTGGTGGGAATTATGGTGTTGTTGGCCTTTTTCTCTTTGGTGGGATTATGATGTTGACGCTGTTTCTCTCTTTCCTGCTTCTCCCTCAGGATGAGTTCCATCCCTTCATTGAGGCCCTTCTTCCCCACGTCCGGGCCTTCGCATACACCTGGTTTAACCTCCAGGCCCGAAAGCGCAAGTACTTCAAGAAGCACGAGAAGCGGATGACCAAGGACGAGGAGCGGGCGGTCAAGGATGAGCTGCTGAATGAGAAGCCCGAGGTGAAGCAGAAGTGGGCCTCACGCTTGCTGGCCAAGCTGCGCAAGGACATCCGGCCCGAGTACCGCGAGGACTTTGTCCTCTCCATCACTGGCAAGAAGTCCTCCTGCTGTGTGCTCTCTAACCCGGACCAGAAGGGCAAGATGCGCCGCATCGACTGCCTGCGCCAGGCCGACAAAGTCTGGCGCCTGGACCTGGTCATGGTGATCCTTTTCAAGGGAATCCCGTTGGAGAGCACCGATGGGGAGCGCCTGGTGAAGGCCCCGCAATGCACCAACCCCATTCTCTGCGTCCAGCCCCACCACATCAGCGTCTCGGTCAAGGAGCTCGACCTCTACTTGGCGTATTTTGTCCGTGAGAGAGGTAAACATGTGTGTATGTGTGTGTGTGTGGGGGGGGGGGTGCTTACGGGCCACTTGGGTTGGATCTACACTGTCATATAATGCGCTTCTATGGGTCTGCTCTGCATCTTGTAAAGCACTTCTGCATTAATGCATTGAACGGGTTGTTTCTGTGCGCTGACCTTGACCCCAGTCGTCTGGGACTCGGAATGAGCCTTGAAATAATCACCTGATCCCTCTAATTGGTCACAAACCTCAGGCAGTAAATATGCGGCTGATAAGAGCTTCTCGGGGCTGTCACTTTCCCTGGGCTGGAAGGCATTCTCCCTCCTTCCTTCCTTCTCTCTCTCTCTCCCTTTTTAAGGTGGAGCCCAGCTCCTGTTTAAGGCAGCATGGAGAAGTACATTTGCCATTTTTTTCTCTGCAGCAACTAAACAAAAATAATCCTATAATCGTTTGGGTGGAATCTCTTTTCCTGGAGTTTGAATCCATGTCTTATAGTGCCTCGCTCCCTCTTCCATAGGACACCCTTGTGACACGTTCTTCCTAATGTAGAAGCTCTGAAATATGATACCTTTTGGGATTGTGAATCCCAGAATCCCCAAGCTGACTTCCAGATTCTGGGAGCTGTGTTGGGAAAAAAAGTAATTTGTTTTGGAGTTTCGCAAGTATGGAGAAACTTTGAGAGAGACGAAACCCAGTTGATGCAGATTTTTCACAGCGAAGGACTTTTTCAATGCAAAATTCGCCTGAAGGTGTTTTTGTGTGGAAAATACTATTTTCCGAATGCAGCATGGCAAGGATATTGTGAAATTTTGCATTTTGGGTTTTCTGATGGTTGCCAACCAGTCAGGGAAACTCGATATATGCTATATATTAACAATAGCACTTCTTATCTAATTGTGTTTACTGTGCAAACTTAGGAACATATATCGAGTTTGGCTGGACCAAAGACCTTTGTGATCGCTGCCAACCAATCCAGGATCCTGTACTAATGATGATGATATCATGCACTTCTTAGCCCGTTGTGTTTGCTGAATGAATTTCGCATATAGAGAGTTTTGCTGAACTTAGAATCATAAATAATAACTTGAACCCTTCCTGATGGTTGCCAAACAATCAGGAATCCTGTCTTAGCGGCGATGATGTCATAGCATCCTAGAGTTGCAAGGAGAGCCCATAGGAGCCATCTAGTCCAACCCACTTCTTAGTAAATTGTGTTTGTCAGGTAAACTTCACATATAAGGAGTTTTCCTCCCTGAATGTGGCCACCCATTCTCTGAGTGACAAATCTCCTTCAGGAGAGGAGTGACAAATCTCCTTCAGGAGAGATAAAGCGGGGTATTATTATTATTATTAATATTAATAATAATAATAATAATAATAATGACATCACAGACCTTCCTAACCCGATGAGTTTGCTATATGAGTTTAGGACCATTTTGTTATAGCAGTTGGATGGGACCAAAGACTGATTGAGCCCAGTCTGCTAATGGTGCCCAACCAGTTCTGTCTAGAATGCACTCTCTTGCTTGTATCCTCTAGCGCCGAGTTCATCCAAAATATCAGGAGGCTTTAATCTTCGGCATCCCACTATTTACAGCTGTACACAGATCCATAATTATGATACACAGATGTGTCATGGCTGGTAGGAATGAGAGAAAGGGCCTTTCACATGATCGTCCCCCGCCTCTGGAACTCCCTCCTTAAAGAAATAAAAGTGACTTCCTCCCTTCTCTCTTTCAAAAAATAGTTAAAACCCTATTTATTTATTTATTTATTTATTGTTTAAAGTATTTATACCCCACCCTTATCACCTCGAATTGGACTCAGAGCGGCTTTACAGAACACACATACAACAAACATTCAATGCACAACACAGAAGTAAAGGCAGTTTTTCCCATCTTATTTCCGGCATCTTGGAGGCTGTGTTTGACTCCAGCCATCAGGGGAGGGTGTGCTGTCTCCATCTTCCATGCCAAGGAGCTTTCCTCCAATCCATGCCCTTTAAGGGTGCCTTTATTACTCCCTGCTAAAAGCGGTACCTATTTTATCTACTTGCATTTCTGCTTTCAACCTGCTAGGTGAACAGGTGAGTTGGGGCTAACGGCGGGTGCTCACCCAGCCCCGGGCTCAAACTGTTGATCTTCTGATCAACAGGATTTTTCTGCAGCACAACGGCTTTGCCTGCTGTGCTAAGCCCGGCCATGTGCTCATTAGCATATAGAGAGGAGGAGGACTAGACTAGTTAATACACCTTTGACTGGAAACTATTATTGTACCCCGGCCTTGTCGGTTTGGTTGGTGCTGTTGACATCATGGCAACATAATTAATTTTGACTCTCTTAATTGAACTTTTAGTCATTCTGGAATTTGAGGTTAATGTTTTTAGGTTAGTTATAATTTAATTGATTATGTAATTTTAGTTTTAGGTTACAATTCGCTGTTAAATGTTGGTTTCTTTTGGGATTTGGGTGGGTTGTTACTGTATTTGTGTCATGGCTGTTTTCAAGGCATTGAATATTTACCTTTTTCTGTGTCTTTGCTGGAATCTGAATCCCCTCGGGGAGATAGGGTGGAATACAAATAAAGTATTATTCTCATTTATTATTACAAACGAGACTCAGGATGAGATTCAGCAAGAGACACACAGAGAAAGAGAGTCATGGAAAAGAGAAAGAGGGAGCATTTCACTCTCCTTTGATAACTACCTGATGGCTTGTCATCAGTACGGGACAAATGAATGATACAACCTCTAGTCATAAACCTCACATGATTATGACTCAGCCAGTTCTGCAATCATCTCAGTCATTCCACAGAAGTTGATCACATGTCCATTAGAACTGTATTTTCACATAGATGAAATGCTACGGCATTTCTGTCCCACAAAATCTTTCCGAGGCAGGACTCACTCTTGTCTGGACGTCTATCCACCAGGATGGTACGAATAGGGTCTTCTTGCGTGGTCGGATGGGTGGCCATTAGTGTCTCTTCTATGAGTCTTGCTTTGTCTGTGCCAGGGATGGTGAAAGCCGAGAGACGATCAGTTGGCTGGCCGTCATTAAGATGCGGCTCCCGTTGTCTCTGACATTATCAGTCTGGACCAGTTGCCATCGCTCCCCCTTCTCTCCTCTCCCTTCCTTGCGATGATACTCTGCGTCAGCAGAATTTCTCTGAAACAACTCCAGAGGCGGTTATCTCCAACGGAGAGCTTTGCCGCGGAGTGTGGGTCATAAGAGAGTCCCATCCCGCCCAAGAATCCCATACTGGGTTCCGAACCCCTGTCCTGTATCCTATAATAGGATCTGAACTCGGGGGTCTCCCTTCCTTTGAGGTGCATTTTCCCCGTTTTCAAGAGGTGGGATTTTGTGACTGCAGTGGACAGGAGGAGGTCAGGGCTGAAAGTCAAAAGCTGTGCAGCGTAATGGTAATCAATCTCCCGCCATCGATCAAATGCGTTGTGTCGCAGCCGTTCTGGCAAGGAAATGCCCTTGCGCACTGGAACAGGGAGAGGGAAGAATAAGGGAATGAGAAAAAGGGCTTTCGGAGGAGAGGATGCAGCCAAAATGACATGGCGAAGAACTGACCGTGGGCCAGATCTGAGAGCATTCCTCTCTTGCTGTCCAGAGAGGTTCTGTGTGCACATTCGTAGTGCAATGGTGCTAGTTTAACTCCCATGACACCCACTTATGGAATAGATGCAGGCGAAACATCAGGAGAGAATGCTTCTAGAACATAGCCATATAGCCCGAAAAACCTACAACAACCCAGTGATTCCAGCCATGAAAGCCTTCAACAATACAATAATAATAATAATAGTAATAATAACAATAATAATATAAACTACTACTACTAATAGCTAGTAGTAGTAGTAGTAGTAGTAGTAGTAGTATCATTGCCATCATCGTCAACCTGATCCAAATGGCCACAAGGTCTTAAGTCAGTAGTTCTCAACCTGTGGGTCCCCAGGTGTTTTGGCCTACAACTCCCAGAAATCCCAGCCAGTTTACTAGCTGTATGGATTTCTGGGAGTTGAAGGCCAAAACATCTGGTTGAGAACCACTGTCTTAAGCTATTATTATCACTATGTTTATTGTTGTTGTTATGGGCTATTTGAAAAAATCATTTTTTTAATTGTACAAAATGCATAAGGTTGTGGGTAAACTACAACTCATATCATGCCAGGTTAACCACAAGAAACTCGATCAGTACCTAAAGTTGGTTATCTTGGGAAAGTTTGCTCAAGATGCATCATCGGTGGGGTTCAGTGTGCTCTCTGGCTGCAGGGTAAACTACAACTCCCACCATGGTGAGTCAGTCCTCTCAAACCCCTCCAGTAGGTTGAGTTGATCATGGGGATTCTGTGTGCCAAGTTTAGTCCAGGTCCATCATCAATGGAGATCACAAGTTTCCCTGGTTGTGGGTGAACTTCAACTCCCAGAGAGAAAGGCCAGTTCCCCCCAAAACCCTCCAGTAATCAAATTTCGGCATATCATGTATGTGTGCCAAGTTTGGTCCAGATGTATCGGTGTTCGGATTCACAGTGCTCACTGGATGTAGGTGAACTACAACTCCTCCAAAATCAAGGTGAATTTCCCTGGTCACGGAGCCTCTGTGTGCCAAATTTGGTCCAATTCCATCTTTGATGGAGTTCAGAGTGCTCATTGATTGCAGGTAAACTATAAATCCCAGTAAACCATAAATGTCCAGGCCAATTCCCCTCAAAACCCACCAGTATTCAATATCTTATGTGTGCCAAGTTTGGTCCAGATTCATCATTGTTTGGGTTCATAGTGCATTCTGGATGTAGGTGAACTATAACTCCTCTAAATCTCTCCAAAGACCTCCAGTATTCTTTGTTGGTCATGGGGGCTCTGTGTGCCAAGTTACTTCCAGGTCCACATTGGGTAGAGTTCAGATTGCAGTTCTTAGATTGCAGGTGAACTATACATCCCAGAACCTACAACTATAAATCATGTTGAATTCGCCCCAAACCTCTGTAGTATGTTCTCCCTTGACTTTGCTTAAAGTTGGGTTAAAGGCAAAAACCAAACCAAAGTGAATCTGTGTTTTTCAGTTCATGAAGACGAGACCTAAGTGAAATGCACCATTTCCTTCTCCTGCCTGCAAGAAAACTTCCATTTTTGCTGGAGCTCCTAAAGCAATTGGGTCCCATAAACATCTGTTCTCCCCGAGATTTGTTTTTCCTCTCCGACCACAGTCTGCAGTGTTGAGTGTATTACTTATAAATGGCAAAGGCCTACCGCACATTTATTTCTCGATGCGAGCCTGGAAGTGCTTTGCTGCATTCATTCTCCGGTATAGAATATCCATGTTTTGGTGCCTTATGGGTTGTTATAGTTTATGCCATCTAATTTTGTAGGACGGCTGAAGCGTTTAGGGTCCTGTGAGAGCATTACCCCATACTCTCCTGAACCAAAACTTGGATGTCCATCTGTTGGGAGGGTTCGGATTGTGGACCAGGATGAGTTTTGGTGTCTATTAGGGCCCACCTACTGTTATCATTATTGTGTTTATTAGAATGTTATTTTATGACTGCTTTTTTCTTATTATTATTATTAATGTATTCTGATGATGTTGTTGTTGTTTGTTATTTATGCTTCGATTTTATTGCTGTAATATGTTGTCCGGGCTTGGCCCCATGTAAGCCGCTCCTAGTCCCCACTGGGGAGATAGTGGCAGGGTATAAATAAAGTTGTTTATTATTATTATTATTATTATTATTATTATTATTATTATTATTATTGACGATTGATAAAAAAAGTCTTGATTCTTCAGTTTTTAGCGCATGTGTCGGGTATTGCTTCGTAAGTACGGATTGAACGAATCTGATCCGAGTTATGACGCATAATGAAAAATTGCACAACCTTAGTGTCTATAATTAAGGAAGAAAGGCCTTTGGTTGCAGGGAAGCTATTGCACGCGGGGATGCCTCCCTCGTTCTTTGCCTCTTTCTTTCTCACTCCCTCCATTGCTTTCTCTGTTGAATTAAAGATGAGGCCGGGAGCCTGGCCTGCACCTGTCCCCTTCTTCCTCCTGCCAGCCTTGGCAACTTCATTGCCCTCTAATGGGCTTGCAGTTACCCGCTTGGCCGCTCGCCCGCCTGCCTTCATTCAGTGCCACGGCGGCGGCAGCTGCCGGTGCTTCCCTTCGACGGACAGATTTTGTTGTCTTCCCCTCCCTGCCTGCCAGAAAGTCCATTAGGATCACTCATCCTCTTCTTGGCAGGCGCAAGGGTGCCAGCCTCCTTGGCGCGGGCAGCCGAGCGGAGGCATCAAAAGAGCACCTCGGGAAAGGCATCACTTCCCAAACACAGGCAGATGCAGGAGGGGCGTTCTATGGGGCGCCCAAAGGGGTTCCCCAATGCCAGGCTTGCCCAGATGGCAGGTGCCAAGGCCTGCTTTGCCCACCAATTGTACCCAATGTGGTTCTCTTGGTCCCGTTGACAGATGGATAGATAGAAGGATGGGTAGACAGATGAATAGATGGATAGAAGGATGGATGAATCGAGGAATGGATGGTGGATGGCTAGATTAATAGAAGGATGGATAGATAGAAAGATAGATGGATGGACAAACGATCAGCTACTATCTGTCCATCCATGTTCTGTCTGTCTGTCTGTCTATCTATCTGTCTGTCTATCTATCTATCTATCTATCTATCTATCCCTCTATCTATCTATCTATCTATCTATCTATCCCTCTATCTATCTATCTATCTATCTATCCCTCTATCTATCTATCCCTCTATCTACCTATCCATCTGTCTATCTGTCTATTCCTCTATGTATCCATGTATGTATGTATGTATGTATGTATGTATCTACCTGTCTATCTATCCCTCTGTGTACGTATGTATCTCTCTGTCTGTCCATCCGTCCATCCGCCTGCCTGTCTGTCTGTTCCTCTATCTCTCCTTCTATCTATGTATGCATGTATCCATCCCTCTATCTATCCATCCATGTTTGTCTGTCCGTCTATCCCTCTGTTTATTCCTCTATGTATCCATCTATGTATGCATGTATCTATCTATCTAACTATCTATCTATACATCTGCCTGCCCATCTGCCTGCCTGTCTATCCCTCCATCTGTCCCTCTATGTATGTATTATGTATGTATCATCTATCTATCTATCTAGCTAGCTATCCCTCTATCTATCTATCTATCTATCTATCTATCTATCTATCTATCTATCTATCTATCTATCCCTGTATGTATGTATGTATGTATGTATCTATCTATCTATCTATCTATCTATCTATCTATCTATCATCTGTCCATCCATCCATTCTATCTCCCTCCCTCCCTCCCTCCTTTCTTTCTTTCTAGATAGATAGATAGATAGATAGATAGATAGATAGACGGACAAACAGATAGTTGCTGAATGGCTCAATAGATAGAGGGATGAGAGAGGGAGAGAGAGAGAGAGAGAGAGAGAGAGAGAGAGAAAGATTGGATGGATGGATGGTGATGGATGGACGGACAGACAGATAGTAGCTGATTTGCTCAAGACATAGGTGGATAATATAGCTAGCTAGCTAGCTAGACAGACAGACAGACAGAGAGACAGACAGAGAGAGAGAAATATGATGGGCAGATGGACAGATAGATCGTAGCTAACTGGCTCAATAGATAGGTGGATGATAGAGATAGAGAGAGGGGGGTAGATGGATAAATGGTTGCTGGCTGGCTGGCTGGCTGGATAGATAGATAGATAGATAGATAGATAGATAGATCATCTAATTATTTATCATGGATGGATGGATGGATAGACAGATAGTAGCTGACTGGCCCAATAGATCTGAGGGGTGATAGAGAGAGAGAGATTGGATGAATGGACGGACGGACGGACAGACAGACAGACAGACAGACAGTAGCTGAATGACTCAATAGATAGCAGGATGATAGATAGATAGTAGGCTTGGGCAATCCATGGTTCTAAATGGTTCTAAAGTACTTACAAAACTAAAGTTCTGGTGGTGAAAATTTCAGAACTCTAACAAAACTTTCAAAATTTAATTATTATTTCATTATTGGTGATTTTAATGACAGAACCAATTAGGAACTGCCATTTATTATGAAATTTTGAGAGTTTTGTTAGAGTTCTGAAATTTTCACCACCAGAACTTTAGTTTTGTAAGTACTTTAGAACCATTTAGAACCATGGATTGCCCAAGCCTAATAGATAGATAGATAGATAGATAGATAGATAGATAGATAGATGATGGATGGACGGACAGATAGTAGCTGACTGGCTCATTAGATAGGTAGATCATTTTATTTATTTATTTATTTATTTATTTATTGTATTAGAAACAAACCAAGGGTACAGTTGTGATGTATTTGAGAAAACACAAAGTTTAAAAACTTGGCATTCTATTAAATATCCTTTGACCAGTAGCTGGCCACTTGGAGTGCCTCTGGTGTTGCTATAAGGAGGTTCTCCATTGTGCATGTGGCAGGGCTCAGGTTGCATTGTAATAGGTGGCCTGTGGCTTGCTCTTCTCCACACTCGAATGTCGTGATTCCACTTTGTGGCCCCATTTCTTAAGGTTGACTCTGCATTTCATGGTGCCAGACTGCAGCCTGTTCAGCGCCTTCCAAGTTGCCCAGTCTGCTGTGTGCCCAGGAGGGAGTCTCTCATTTGGTATCAGCCATGGATTGAGGTGCTGGGTTTTAGCCTGCCACTTTTGAACTCTGACTTGCTGAGGTGTTCCTGCGAGTATCTCTGTAGATCTTAGAATACGATTTCTTGATTTAAGGCGTTGACATGCTAGCTGATGTCCAAACAGGGGGTGGCCCAGAGAAGTCACTGCCTTGGTCCTTTCATTATTGGCTGCTACTTCCCGGCAGATGTCAGGTGGTGCAATACCAGCTAGACAGTGTAATTTCTCCAGTGGTGTAGGGCGCAGGCACCCCGTGATAATGTGGCATGTCTCATTAAGAGCCACATCCACTGTTTTAACGTGGCAGCATGTATTCCACACTGGGCATGCGTACTCAGCAGCAGAGTAGCAAAATGCAAGGGCAGATGCCTTCACTGTGTCTGGTTGTGATGCCCAGGTCGTGCCAATCAGCTTTCGTATGATATTGTTTCTAGCACCCACTTTTTGCTTGATATTCAAACAGTGCTTCTTGTAGATCAGAGAACAGTCCAGGGTAACTCCCATGTATTTGGGTGAGTTGCAATGCTCCAGTGGGATTCCTTCCCAGGTAATCCTCAGAGCTCAATATTCTTGTCTGTTCTTTAGATGGAAAGTACATATCTGTGTTTTAGATGGATTAGGAATCAGCTGTTTTTCTCTGTAATAGATAATAAGAGCACCAAAAGCTTCTGTTCAACTCTTTCAAAGCTCCCTGCTTGAGCAGTGATGGCACGATCATCAGCATAGGTGGAACTCTCTGTACCTTCTGGCAATGGCTGGTCATTTGTGTAATTGTTGAACGTTGATGGAGCAAGCACGCTCCCCTGAGGCAGGCCATTCTTCTGTTTTCACCATCTGCTTCTCTGGCCCTGGAATCCAACAAAAAAGCTCCTGTTTTGTAGCAGATTTCCTATGAGGCAGGTGAAATAATACTCCTTTGTGACATTACAAATTTTCCTTAGGAGAAGACGATGATTTACAGTGTCATAAGCTGCTGACAGGTCTATGAAGACAGCTCCTGTAATCTGCTGCCTTTCAAAACCGTCTTCTATGTGCAGACTCAGGTTCAGCACTTGTGATGTGCAGCTTTTGCCTTTCCTGAAGCCAGCTTGCTGTGGGATCATACATTGTATTTATTTATTTAAAACATTTATACCCCGTCCTTCTTGACCTCCGCAGAGGGACTCAGAACGGCTTCCAAACAGGCAACGATTTGATGCCAAACATAACATAAAACACATAATAAATACATCCACAAAATTAAAATAATTCTAAATATTATTAAGAACCCACTCACCAGATTAAAATCACCAGAACACGGGTCTATGTTTTCCATGATTCGATGCAAAATAAGTCTCTCCAGAACTTTGTACAAAGTTCTGAATAGGTAGATGATAGAGAGAGGATGGATGGATGGATGATTGCTGGCTGGCTAGATGATTGATAGATAGATAGATAGATAGATAGATAGATAGATAGATAGATAGATAGATAGACAGATTGATCTATCGATCTGTCTGTCTGTCTATCTTACAGAATTTGGGAATTCCCCCCCCCCCCCCCCCCTCTTTCTATCTTAGTGAATCGGGCTGAATGGGTTTTGGCATTTCATCTGTCTGTCTATCTATCTATCTATCTATCTATCTATCTATCTATCTATCTATGAATGACATATCTATATGTATGTATGTATCTGTTCATCTATCTATATATCTCTATCTCTCTATCTTAGTGGATCAGACTGAATGGGTCTTAACATCTATCTCTATCTATCTATCTATCTATCTATCTATCTATCTATCTATCTATCTATCTATCTATCTTATCTATCCTTTCTTGCTCTATCTATCTATCTATCTATCTCTCTCTCTCTCTCTCTCTCTCTCTATCTATCTCTCTATCTTAGTGGATCAGACTGAATGGATCTTGGCATTTGTCTATCTATCATCTATCTATCTATCTATCTATCTATCTATCTATCTATCTATCTATCTATCTAATTTCTGTGTTAGTATGTACAGTATGTGTTCATCTATCTATCTATCTATCTATCTATCTATCTATCTATCTATCTATCTATCTATCTTAGTGGATTGAACTGAATGAATGGATCTTGGCATTTCTTCCAACTATCTATCTATCTATCTATCTATCTATCTATCTATCTATCTCTAAGTTATTATGTATATATGTATCTGTCAGTCTATCTATCTACGTATCTTTTCATCTATCTATCTCTCTTTGGCTTGGACTGGATGGACTTGTGGTCTCTTCCAGTTCTCCACTTCCATGATTCAATTATTGATTGGCAAAGGCATGCCAAATGCTCCAAAAGCCACCTGGTGCCCGCTTTCCCACCCTCTTTCTTTTTTCCCAAAGCGAGAGAGAGCGAGACGAGGCGGGGGGCTTCCTCGGTTTCCCCACCTGCCTCCCATCTGCCCAAAACTGGCATTGCCATCTGCTTGGCTTGTGTGAGGGAGGGTCGCCTGGTGAGCGCCAGGACGACAGCTGCGGCCGATTGTCTGCCTGCTTCGGAGAGGTTGGCACCGGCGGCCAGGCGCGGATTCCCTTCCCTTTGTGCCAAAGTGGGCAAAGCCGAGCCCATTGACCCGCACTGGCATCGTTCGTGGCAAAAGGGGTACCCATTTGAGCACCATCTGCTTCGTCTAGCCATCTGATTCACACCCATCACTTCCACAGACATTTCTAGAATTTAGTCCTGTAGGGGAAATGAGAAGCTGTCAATATATTAATATTAAATATTAATAATATCCCACTCTAATCTGGTGAGAAATTGCACTTAGAAAGGGGGTACCCAGTGGATTGCATTATCACCCCTCCAGCTACTCAATTTATTGCCGTGTGTTTGTATCTGTTTGTCTGTCTATCTATCACCTATCTCTAGGTTAGTATGTATGTATCAGTTCATCTATCTATTGATCTATCTATACCCTGAGTCCCCTCATGTCTGTCTGTCTGTCTATCTATTATCTATCACCTATCTCTATGTTTGTAGGTCTATCTATCTATCTATCTATCTATCTATCTATCTATCTATCAGTTATTTCTAGGTTTGTTTGTATGTATGTCTGTATCTGTTCATCCATCTATCAGCTATCTTTAGGTTTGTATGTATGTATCTGTTTGTTGTTCTATCTGTCTATCTATCTATCTATCTATCTATCTATCTATCTATCTATCTATCTATCTATTTATCACTCTGATTTTGTGAGAAATCGCACTTAGAAAGGGTGTACCCAGTGGAGTGTATTACTGCCTTTCCAGCTACCCAATTCCATGTATATATTCGCCACCCACATTTGCTGAGAAAGTTAATTTTAATTACATTATTATTATTATTATTATTATTATTATTATTATTATTATTATTATTATCCGGTCCACTAAGACAGAGAGATGACAACAAAAACAACAACAACAACAATAATATTTATTTATATCCCACCCCATCTCCCTGGAAGGACATGCAGGAAAAGCAGAATCAAAGCACCCCCAACAGATGCCATCCAGCCTTTGTATTATTATTATTATTATTAATAATAATAATAATAATAGGAGAAACCCCCAGGGCCATCCAGTCCAAACCCCTTCTGCCTTCATGCAGGAAACCATAATCAAAGCACCCCCAACAAATGGCCACCCAGCCTTTGTAATAATAATAATAATAATAATAATAATAATAATAGGAACAATCCCAGGGACCATCCAGCCTTTACAATAATAATAATAATCATCATCATCATCATCATCATCATCACCGGAGCAATCCCAGGGGCCATCCAGCCTTTGCAGCAACAACAACAACAACAACAATAATAGCAACAATCCTAGGGGCCATCAAGCCTTTGCAATAATAATAATAATAATAATATAATAATAATAATCAGAGCAATCCCAGGGGCCATCCAGTAACAATCCTATTTATTTATTTATTTATTTATTTATTTCACAGTTTTCTATACCGAGCTTCTCAACCTCATTGAGGGACTCAGCCCGGTTTCCAGCCATAAAAACATATACACTCATTAAAATATCATATATCACAATTACAAAAACAACTTTAAAAACACTATATATAAAACTACAGTGGTCAGTCGTCCTATTAAGATGGATCTACATCAACTTCCATCCAGGGTCCTATGGTGTTGTCTCATTCATCGAAGGCCTGACTCCACAGCCACGTCTTCACCCGTTTCCTAAATGTTAGGATGGATGGGGCGGTTCTGGCCTCCAGAGGGAGAGAGTTCCAGAGTCGCGGGGCCACCACCGAGAAGGCCCTGTCCCTCGTCCCCACCAGGCACGCTTGCGAGGCCGGTGGGACCGAGAGCAGGGCCTCTCCAGATGATCTTAGTAATCTTGATGGTTCGTAGGGGAGAATACGTTCGGAGAGGTAAACAGGGCCGGAGTCGTTTAGGGCTTCATAGGTCAACACCAGCACTTTGAATTGTGCTCGGAAGCTAATGGGCAGCCAGTGGAGCTGGCGTAACAGCGGAGTGGTGTGCTCCCTGTACCCAGCCCCCGTTAGTAATCTGGCTGCCGTGCGTTGGACTTGCTGCAGCTTCCGGGCAGTCTTCAAAGGCAACCCCACGTAGAGAGCGTTGCAGTAGTCTAAGCGGGATGTAACCAAAGCGTGTACTACCGTGGCCAAGTCAGCCCTCCCAAAGTACGGACGCAGCTGGCGCACAAGTTTTAATTGTGCGAATGCTCCCCTGACCACCGCTGAAACCTGGGGTTCCAGGCTCAGCGATGAATCCAGGAGAACTCCCAGACTGCGTACCTGAGCTTTCAGGGGGAGTGTGACCCCGTCCAGCACAGGCTGTAACCCCGTACCCTGTTCGGGGCCATCAAGCCTTTGCAATAATGATGATGATGATGATGATGGTGATAATAATAATAATAATCAGGACCTCAAAATCAAACTTCAAAGGCTCTGGCATAAACCAGTACAGGTAGTCCCAGTGCCGTGCCAAAAGATCTCAGCCAGCATTTGGAAACAATAAACATTTACAAAACAATGATGATGATGATGATGATGATGATGATGATGATGATGATGATGATGATAATAATAGCAGAAACCCAAGGGGCCATCACAAAGCCCTCCAACAGGCTTTGCGGCACCCCGAGGGCTCCCCGGAGCATACTTTGGGAACCTCTGATCTAGACACTACATGTGCATTGGTGCAGCTCAGAATCGCATTGGCTTTTGTGGCTGACGCATGTCGGATGTGGGATGCGGAAAGAAAGGCCAAAAAGTGCCAGGCTTGGGATCCCGTGTTAATTTGGGGGGTGGTCTGTCCCCCCCCCCATTGGGCACCCCTAAAAGGAGGGCCAGCAGGGCCTCCAAAGCCTGCCTTTCCCCTCTCTCTTTCCCCTCTCCCTCCTTCTGCCTTTCCATCGTTTCCCTCCCTCACCCCGGCCAGGAATGTGGGTCAGGACCGCCCATGGCAGGCCTGCGGTTGCCAGCATCTCTGCAGCCCAGGGGTCAACTGAGGACGCAGACGCAGCCACAGCAGTGCTTAAAGAGACAGCGGCCCGTCCGGCCCGTTCAGCCCGGCCTCCTTCCTTCCTCCCTCCCTCCCTTCCCCGCGGCCTCCCTTTATTTAGCCTGACGTGGCACTGCCTCCCTCTCTGCCGGATTCCCTGCAACGGGCCTCTGGCGGGTTTTGCAGGCCTCAAAATCAAAACACCGCCAGCAGCCAAGCCGAACTTCTGGCCCTCTTGGGTCTCCGGCTTCCCAGTCTTCCCTTTCAGTTTTCTCCTCACTCCCTGCTTTCAGAAATCTAGGCTTTGTGGATGAAGCATGAGTCCCAATTCTGGTCCTCTTTGGTCTCAGACTTCACTTAGTCTCCGTCTTCTTCTTTGGTTTGCTCCGACTTGCAGAAATCTAGGCTTTGTGGAAGAAGTATGAAGCCCATTCTGGTTTTCCCTAGTTTCAGACTTCACTTAGTTCCAGTCTTCCTCTTTAGTTTGGTCCTTACTCCCCGCTTGCAGAAATCTAGGCTTTGTGGAAGAAGTATGAGCCCCCATTCTGGTCTCGGATTTCCCCTAGTCTCCGTTTCCCCCTTCAGTTGTGGTCCCTGCTTGCAGAAATCTAGGCTTTGTGGAGGAAGTCTAAGCTCCATTTCTGCTTGCAGAAATCTAGGGTTTTTGGAAGAAGTATAAGACCCAGTTCTGATCTTCTTTGGTCTTAGATTTCCCTCTATCTCTGTCTTCCTTTTTAATTTGGTCCTTACTCCCCGCTTGCAGAAATCTAGGTTTTATGGACGAAGTATAAGACCCAGTTCTGGTTTTCCCTGTTCTCAGATGTCTCTTAGTCTCTGACTTCTTCTACAGTTTGGTTCTTACTCCCCGTTTGCAGAAATCTAGGCTTTGTGGAAGAAGTATGAGCCCCCATTCTGGTCTCAGACTTCCCCTAGTCTCCGTTTCCCCTTCAGTTGTGGTCCCTGCTTGCAGAAATCTAGGTTTTGTGGAAGAAGCATGAACACCCATTCTTGTCTTCCGTGGTGTCAGACTTCACTTAGTCGTCCCCTTTGGTTTTGGTCCTTACTCCCCACTCACAGAAATCTAGTTTTTGTGGACGAAGTGTAAGACCCAGTTCTGGTCTTCTCTGGTCTCAGACTACACTTAGTCTTGGTCTCCCTCTACAGTTTAGTCCCTACTCCCCGCTTGCAGAAATCTAGTCTTTGTGAAAGAAGTATGAACCCTCATTCTGGTCTTCCCTGGTCTCAGACTTCACTTAGTCTCAGTCTTCTCCTTCAGTTTGGTCCTTACTTCCCGCTTGCAGAAATCTAGGTTTTGTGGACGCAGTATAAGACCCAGTTCTGGTGTTCCCTGTTCTCAGACGTATCTTAGTCTCTGACTTCCTCTACAGTTTGGTCCTTACTCCCTGCTCGCAGAAATCTAGGCTTTGTGGAGGAAGTCTAAGCCCCATTTCTGCTTGCAGAAATCAAGGGTTTGTGGAAGAAGTATAAGACCCAGTTCTGATCTTCTTTGGTCTCAGATTTCCCCCAATCTCCGTCTTCCTCTTTAATTTGGTTCTTACTCCCCGCTTGCAGAAATCTAGGTTTTGTTGACGAAGTATAAGACCCAGTTCTGGTCTTCCCTGTTCTCAGATGTCTCTTAGTCTCTGACTTCCTCTACAGTTTTGTCCTTACTCCCTGCTTGCAGAAATCTAGGCTTTGTGGAAGAAATATCAGACCTGATTCTGATCCCCCCTGGTCTCAGACATCCCCTTACAGCCCTTGCAAATTCAGCCAGGATTTGCTGCGGGAACAAATGGTTTTGTCGAAGTGATTATATAAGAGAACCGGATTACACAAGGGGAGCGGGTTTTATGTAAAGGGCAGCCCTATTCCATGTGAGGCTTAGAATGCCGCCTTAATGCCACAAGGCATTCTTTCGGGTCAAAACAGTACCGTCCAGACGTTTCTGGCTACTTAGCTAGCTGCCGGCACACGGATTGTGTTAATCTTTTGCTTGGATCCGGCTCAGAATAGAATGGGAAGTATGGCTTCCCTCGATCTCTAGGCATTAGACTCCTATTGATCCAGACTAGAATCTCATTGGGCTTTTTCGCTGCCACATCTCACTGTTGCCTCACCTTCAGCTTGTGTTCTACTAAGACTCCGAGTCCCCTTCCACGTGCCGTCACTTATCCCTTATCTTATACTAGCTTGGGTACCTGGCGTTGCCTGGGTTATTAGAAAATGTCGTTTTTTAAATTGTATGAAAGGCATAAGGTTGTGGGAGAACTCCATCGGTGTTTGGGTTCACAGTGTTCTCTGGATGTAGGTGAACTACAACTCCCCCAAATCAAGGTGAATTTCCCTCAAAACCTCCAGTATTTTTTGCTGGTCATTGGGGTTTTGTGTGCCAAGTTTGGTCCAATTCCATCTTTGGTGGAGTTCAGAGTGCTCATTGATTGTAGGTGAACTATAAATCCCAGTACCTACAACTCCCAAATGTCCAGGCCAATTCCCCTCCAAACCCACAAGTATTCAAAATCAGGCATATTGGGTATGCATGCTGAGTTTGGTCAAGATCCATCCTTGTTTGGGTTTGATAGTGCGCTCTAGATGCAGGTGAACTACAACTCCTATAAATCCCTCCAAAGACCTCTAGTATTTTTGTTTGTTATGAGGGTTCTGTTTGCCAAATTAGTTCCAGGTCCATTGTTGGTGGAGGTCAGAGTGCTCTTAGATTGCAGGTGAACTATAAATCCCAATACCTACAATTCCTATAAATCCCTCCAAAGACCTCAAGTATTTTTGTTGGTTATGAGGGTTCTGTGTGCCAAATTAGTTCCAGGTCCATTGTTGGTGTAGATCAGAGTACCCTTAGATTGCAGGTGAACTATAAATCCCAGTACCTACAATTCCTATAAATCCCTCCAAAGACCTCTAGTATTTTTGTTGGTTATGAGGGTTCTGTGTGCCAAGTTAGTTCCAGGTCCATCGTTGGTAGAGGTCAGAGTGCCCTTAGATTGCAGGTGAACTATAAATCCCAGTACCTACAATTCCTATAAATCCCTCCAAAGACCTCTAGTGTTGTTGTTGGTTATGAGGGTTCTGTGTGCCAAATTAGTTCCAGGTCCATCGTTGGTGGAGGTCAGAGTGCCCTTAGATTGCAGGTGAACTATAAATCCCAGTACCTACAACTCCTATAAATCCCTCCAAAGACCTCTAGTGTTTTTGTTGGTTTCTAGGGTTCTGTGTGCCAAGTTAGTTCCAGGTCCATCATTGGTAGAGGTCAGAGTGCCCTTAGATTGCAGGTGAACTATAAATCCCAATACCTACAACTCCTATAAATCATGGTGAATTCTCCCCAAATCTCTCTAGTATGTTCAGTTGCTGATCAATTTGTCTGTTTGTTTATTTATTTATTTACAGTATTTATATTCCACCCTTCTACCCTGCAGGGGACTCACAACACACATATACATGGCAAACATTCACTGCCATAGACACACAACATATATAGACAGACACACAGAGGCTATTTAACTTTCCAGCTTTGTGAGGGTATGCTTGAATTCCGGCCACCGGAGGAGCTGTCGCTTCACTGTCCATTTGTGACATTGTTGGCTGTGTGCCATTGAAAAGACTAGGAAAGGGCTATAGGAGAGGCAGTGGGCGGGGCCATGCAAATCCCACACCAGTGGAGAGAGTCGTAAACACTGGGGTGCCTGTGGTGGAGGAAACACATACAATCTAGGATGGAATTGTCCCAGTATGAAAGCCTTCACTTGGGTGGTGGACAGTGTGGTGTTTACGGAGGGCATTGGCAGGGCTCTTGGACATGTTTATGTCGTTCACTATAACCTCCAATGTCATTGGAGGGAGGGCTTTTGGTGGCTCCTCATGGGTGGGGGATCATAGCTGTTTGTGGAAGCGGGAGCCTGTCTGTGAAAGTGGGCACCCCAGCCACATACACACATACATATTTAGATAGATGGACACCATCCTCCAATGGATGCCGCCTCACCTTCAGCTTGTGGTCTACGAAGACTCCCTCTTATTAGATCGGTGGAGCAGTGTATCTTAGGGTGGAGAGATTTGCATTGGGCGTGAAGGCATCCGTTGACACCCGGGATGCATGCATAGTTTGGCATGGAGACAGCGCCGTAAGGCCAGAGGGAGAGAAATCTGGGCTTTACACCTCCGGCGAAAGGAAGCCGGGCCTTTCCACCGGATCCCTTCCCTGTGCCCATATTTTTGAAAAATGCCTGCTCTGCCTCGTTCCTCCTCCTCCTCCCCCGGCGGCCGTTGATGGGAACTGACTTACTTACGGTAATTCCTCGGGCGAGCAGCCAAAGCACAAACAGCTCTCCCCTGGCCTTGGACACCGCCTCCCGCCTTGCAGCAGGGACAAGAAAAATATAATCAAATCCCTTTCCAAATTTCGTTAGGAAGAAATGCCAACTTGCCATGGGATTGCCGAGCGTACGGACTTAGATAGCCACGGCTGGCTCTGTACTGTCGAATGAGTGCGGTTTGATACCATAGGATGTTGGGATTTGCAGTTTGCACTCTTGGGCAAAACATGGCTCGGGACACTGTGAAACTGCGACTCTTATCGCGTGGAGCCGTCAGCACTACAATGTCAAGTTTGGTTGTTTTTTTTTTCTTGTCAGGAGTGACTTGAGAAACTGCAAATCATTTCTGATGTGAGAGAATTGGCCATCTGCAAGAATGTTGCCCGGGGACACCCAGATGTTTTGATGTTTTACCATTTGGAGCCCCCGGTGGTACAGTGGGTTAAACCCCTGTGCCGGCAGGACTGAAGACCGACAGGTTGCAGGTTCGAATCCGGGGAGAGGCGGATGAGCTCCCTCTATCAGCTCAGCTCCTCATGTGGGGACATGAGAGAAGCCTCCCACAAGGATGATAAAAACATCAAATCATTCTGGCATCCCCTGGGCAACGTCCTTGCAGATGGCCAATTCTCTCACACCAGAAGCGACTTGCAGTTTCTCAAGTCGCTCCTGACACGACAAAAAAACAAAAACAAAACCATTCTTGTGGGAGGCTTTTCTCATGTCCCTGCATGGGGAGCTGGTGCTGACAGAGGGAGCTCATCCACACTCTCCCCAGATTTGAACCTCCAACCTGTCAGTCTTCAGTCCTGCCGGCACAAGGTTTTAACCCATTGCGCCACTGGGGGCTCCACACTGTCAAGTAAATATGCCACGATTCCCTGCAATGGGATGTTGGGATTTGTAGTTTGCATAGGACTGAGCCAAAGTGGTATCAAACTACACTAATTTTGCAATGGAGATAAATCCCCGGTTTGGTTTCTCTCCTCCATGCGCCATTCTAAGTACAGATTGGAAATGCATCTCTAGTGTAGATTGAATGCCGTTGACCCCACTTGAACCGCTGGGATTTGTAGTTTCAACGGATTTCAACAGCCACATTTGCTTTCGCCGCTCTGAATGACTGCCTTTTTTGCTCTCTCTGAAATGGGAGGATCATGGATTTGGGTCGTGCGCCTTTCTTTTGGCCAACGGTTGCATAGTTTGGCAGCACTCCCAACTCCTAACAGCTTCCAGAGAAAGACAACAATTTTTCAAAATGTTCTCATTGTATAGGAGAGAGAGAGAGCGTGTGTGCGTGTATATGCAGATGAACTTCTTGTTGAGTTTTGCCGATCCTTCCCTCTCCGTCTTTTCCTTTCTGCCTGGCACTGAAATGCTTTGCGCTCCCATTTTGGAGAGGCTTCGGGAAGGACGGCTCGGTGCCAAGGAGAGCGCGACTTTTGTTCCAAAGTTTAAAAATAAAATTGGGAGGGAGATTGAGAGAAGAGAGAGAGAGGGAAACCAACCCCTTTGCCCTCTTTCCGCCTTGGCACCTCTCCTTGGGCAGCTGACGGGTGACCGTTTTTTTAATTCAAGAAGAGAAAGAAAGAACTTTTTTCACCCTGTAAAAACGAGTCTTTTTTCCCTTCAAAATGGCTGCCGATGAACTGCGACATTGCGCATGCGTTTGGTGGTGTGTGTGTGTGTCAAGTTTGGGGACCTAGATTATATATATATATGTATATACATATAAAGGAATGGAAGCGAGAGCCAAAATTCCCATTCCAAAATAAACACCCGATGAACTCGGTGTTCTTTTTCGGCCGCCAACTCTGCCGTTCTTCCCATTCACTCTTTTTTTTTTGTTCCCAATGATCCCAAGACAGAACTTTGACGAGTCCGAATTCTTTTAAGGAGAGAGATAATTTTGTTCAAATTCCTTGGACTTTCGGGTCCTAAAGTTGGATGCCTTCCAGGCTCTTTTTGTGAGCAGCGAAGGACACGACTTTCCGACGTTGACCACGAAAAAAATCCTCCACTATTGTAGCTCCATACAAGTTTTGGTTTGTGTTTGGACAGAAGACAAGTTGGATGGTTTCTCTCTCGTCTCGTCGGACCCATCCATGAGGTTGGATCCATCCCTTTTCTCGCCTGGGTTTCCAAACCTGGCTCAAAATGGCCGCGGGAAAGAGCATTGCTGGCAAGTTGAGAAATCGGAGTGTGTGTGTATATATTGGCGGACACAACACAAAATGGCCACTCCATGATGTGGATCCAGGAGGTGTGGTCTCCGAAAGCATTCCCCGAGCCTTTTGTGACTCCTCGGCTTTTGGCTTTTGCACATTTTTTTGCCAAGAAGTCTTTCCGACTGACGAATGATACATATATTGGGAAGAGTGGTGTCCGTTTCTGAATTTTGCATTCAGTTGGAAAGAATGACGAAATGCCACACGGAGGCCTGGAGTGTTTGGGTTTGGGCACAAAAGCAGCTTGCATCCTCTCCATTTGGCCTCCGCCTCTTCCCAAAAAAATATAAATCCCTAGAGGCAAGACGGATCGTGGGCACTGGCCCAATGCAGCCGTGAAACCAGTCGCCAAAGCGGAAAGGGAGGGCAATGGCACTGTAGGGAACCGTGCCCAAGAGAAGCCGGAGAGCGAGAGAAAGGCGAAAGAGAATAGAGCACAAGAACGACATGGAAGACGGCTGGAGGAAAGGAAATATTTGGCAAGAAAAGGCTTGGCTGGGACCCAGACTCGTAGGCTGAGCGTAAAGAGAAAGAGCGGGCCAGATTATCTGGACGAGTTTGGAGAACCTTGTCGAGCCAAGTGGAGTCTACATGGTTCGAATTAATGCCGTTTTGATGCCACTTTGGCTGCCGTGGCTCAATGAAATCGAATCCTGGGAGTCGTTTGACAAGGGTTTCTCTGCCTTCAATGACAAACTCCTATAATGCCATAGTATTGAGCCAGGGAAGTTGCAAGTAGTGCCAAACTGTGTTTGTTCATTCTCCTCCATAGAACAGGGGTTCTCAAACTTTTTCAGCCACAGAGCCCTTTTTGAAGCAGACGTTACTCTTGAACCCCAAGAAATGTTTATATCTGTACACATAATAAAAGTGAAAAATGTGTATGTGTGTATGTGGCAGAGGTGTCCACTTACACAGACAGACGCCCGCCTCCACAAACAGGCTATAGTTCCTCCACTAACATAGCAGGTTACGGCAAGCGCCATCAACATGTAGCCCGAACCCTGTTCCCCAAACATTACTGCCCACCACCCAAGGAATGCTTTCCTTTGGGGACAATTTCATCACAGATTTTAGGTGTTTCCTCCACCACAGGCAGGCATCCCAGGGTTCCTTTCTCTCTCCATTGGTGTGGAATTTTCATGACCCCCACCCCACCCACTGTCTCTCCCTTAACCCTTTCCTACTCTTTCCAACTCTGTCTGCATAACAACTGAACAGCAACTGAACATACATGATGGAAGTTGTAGTTCACCCTGCATCAAGTGGGAGCACTGTGACCCCCACTGACAATGGACCTGGACCACATTTGGAACCCCCAAAAAATACTGGAGAGGTTTGGGGAAAATTTCACCTTGATTAATAGCCATTATAGTTCACCTGCAATCCAAGAGCACCCCACCAATGTTGGCCCTAGACCTAACTTAGCACATAGAACCCCCATGACCAACACAAAATGCAGGAGGGGTTGATTTATAGGAATTCTAGTTCACCTACACCCAGAGCACGCTGTGAATGCAAACAACAATGGATCTGCACCAAATTTGGCATGCATACCCAATAAGCCCAAATTTGAATACTGGTGGAATTGGCCTTGACATTTGGGAATGTATATAGGCTTTCTCTCCTAACGTTTCACCTGTATCTGTGGCAAGCATCATAAGCAGTTCTGTTAGTGGTGAGGCAAGTGGAGTGTATATCCCTGTGGAATAATGTCCAGGGTGGGAGAAAGAACCCTTCTCTGTTTGAAGCAAATGTGAATGTTGCCATGAGTAAGCTCGAAGTAGCATTTGAGTAAGCCATGACATTTGCAAAGTCAGTCAGTGAGGGTCTCTGCATAGAGGTAGTGAAGGAAGTGGTGTGTGTATCTCTGTGGAACAATGTCCAGGGTGGGAGAAAGAACGCTTGTCTGTTTGAAGCAATGGTGAATGTTGCAATGAGCAAGCTTGAATAGCATTAAGTAGCCATGAAGCTACAAAGTCAGTCAGTGAGGGGCTCTGCATAGAAGTAGTGAAGCAAGTGGAGTGTATATGTATCTGTGGAATAATGTCCAGGGTGGGAGAAAGAACCCTTCTCTGTTGAAGCAAGTGTGGATGTTGCAATTAGCAAGCTTGAATAGCATTGAGTAGCCATGAAGCTGCAAAGTCCATCAGTGAGGGTATCTCACTGATTGACTTTGCAATCAAGGGCCAGTGAACACCTCCCAAACAGAGGATGCCTCTGGGAAAGAGAGGCCAATATACTTCTATGCAGATACCCTCACCCATGGACTTTGCAATGCTATTCAAGCTTGCTAATTGCAACATTCACTACCCTCTCTGATTGACTTTGCAGCTTCATGATTGCTCCGTGCTAATCAAGCTTTCTAATTGCAACACTCAGGGCGCTTCCAGACAGCACTAAATCATGGGTTTTAAATAGGGGCAAAAAATCCCGGGACTTTAAAAGAGGTCTCCATTGTCCTCCATTGGGATTTGGAGGCTCCCAAGATGGTCGCCGTGGGACTTCTGCCTGAAATTTTGGTGGCTTTTTTTTTAATTTTAAAAAAACATAAGATGCGAACATACGAAGATGTGAATCATTGTATACGTTCCATTCCTGAGTGTAAGCCGCAGGTCCATCTGTGCAAACAAGGTGCTGCTCCTGGGTTATATGTGTCTGTTCCTGATTGCTCGTCTTGAGAAAATATGTGCAACGTTGACTAGGGGGCCACAACTTTGTCCTGGCCAGAGAAAATGTGCCCTCTACACGTTTCATGAAGTTTCTGGCACACAAACAAAGTTTTCGCCTTCTCCTCAACTGTCACCTTCTTTTAAGGAACCAACCAATCAGGAACTAACATTGAAAACCCGGGAACAAACCCAGAGAAAAAAATCCCATGATTTCCAATTGCAGGGACATATAGACATGCGAAGATCCGCATATTTGGCTCAAAACTGCGATATTCCCGCACCTGGAAATATCATGTTTTTTGCCTTTTGTCGCGATTGCTTCCGTGTTTACGGGGAACAGTGCCTGGACACCCTCCGGTTTGCTGTGGAAGTTACTGGGATAAAGGTACTGTCTAGACAGGCCCTCACGCTTAAATAGACAAGGGTTCTTTCTCCCATCCTGGGCATTATTCCACAGGTATATATACTCTCTGCACTTGCTTCAATTCCAGCAATCCTCTGAGGATGCCAGCCACAGATTCAGGTGAAATCTTAGGAGAGAATTCTACTGGAACATTGCCATACAGCCCAAAACACTCACAGCAACCCAGTGTGGTAGATGTCTCACAATTGAGACGAATCTTCTTCTACCACTTGCTCCAAGCGTAGATAGGACGAGAGCAAGAGGTGAGACAAATGGGCACAGATGACACCGCATTCCGGCATCTGGACTCGTGGTCCCATGCTCAAAACGGTAACGTCTTGCCCATTCTGCCCGCCATTTTGAGAAGGACTGCAGAGGGGAAGCGCAGAGGTCAAAGTGGACGGACTTAGTGTGCTTTTAGGTGGGCTTCCGCAGGCCCAAAAGCAGAGGCCCCACTTTCCCCGACTCCGCATTAGTCTTAGGGGGGGAGGAAGGATGCCCAGGGACGTGTGGCGTCCAGCCAAGGGCTGCTGCAGGAGAGGGAGCAAAGACATTGCCGGGGCTGGAGACGGGGAGGTGGAGGGAGGTTGGCTCGATCCCGGATGCTTGGTAGGAACCTACAAATGCTGAGCTCAGCGTCTGAGCCGCCTGCCCAAAGAGCCTGATTATTTTTAGATAAGATGGAAAGCGGAGAACGAACGAGGCGTTCTGGGCCGCAGCCCGGGAGAGGCGTGAGTTGCCTTCCTGATGAGGAAGGGAAAGGCGGAGGAGGAAGAGAGAGGACAACAATGACTTCGCCGGCCGTTCATATGGGTTTCCACAAAGAAGTAAAAGGAGGAAAAGACAAGTGAATTTTCATCTCAAATGAACACTACAACTACAATGTCTTACAAAACTAAATCTGGGGCAAATGCCCCACACAAGCCCCTGCTGACATTAAGATACATCCGATGGGTGGGATTCAAAGCTGCGTACAATGATGACATAACATACAAATTCAAACAAAAACCATCACAAACCAAACGAACAAATTGCATGCGGCAGAAACCATATATCTATATAAATAAAAATGTAATGTTCATTTGTGGGATTAACAGAACTTAAAAACCACTGGACGAATTGACACCAAATTTGGACACAAGACACCTATCAGGCCAACAAGAGACCATTACTCATAAGAACCCTGAAAACACATCAGAAGAGACTTAAAAAGTCAAAAAAACAAATATACATTATAACACATGCAAACACACATATATACACGTATACAGAAATATGTACACACATACTCAGAAAGGGGGAGGGAGGGAAGGAAAGAAGGCAGGCAGGCAGGCAGGCAGGCAGGAAGGAAGGAAGGAAGGAAGGAAGGAAGGAGAGAAAGGGAAAGAAGAAAGGAAAGAAAGAAAGGTAGAAAAGGAAGGAAGGAGAGAAAGAGAGAAGGAAGGAAAGAAAGAAAGGTAGAGAAGGAAGGGGAGAAGGAAATAAAAAAGTGAAAGAAGGCAGAAAAGAGAGAGGGAAAGAAGGAGAGAAGGAACGAAAGAGAAAGAAGGAGGGAAGGAAGGAAGGAAGGAAAGAGACAAGGAAGGAAGGAAGGAAGGAAGGAAGGAAGGAAGGAAGGAAGGAAGGAYYGAAYGAYGGAAGAAGAGAAYGAGGGAAAGAAGGAGCGAAGGAAAGAAAGAGAGGTAGGGAAGGAAGTGAAAGAGGGAAGGAAGGAGAGAAAGAACGAAAGAAAGAGGGAGAGAAGGAAGGAAGGAAAGAGGCAAGGAAGGATGGAACCAAAGAGCAAAGGAAGATAGCAAAGAAACAGGTAGAGAAGGAAGGAAGAAGCAAGGAAAGAAAGAAGAAGAGGGAATAAAGGAAAGAGGGAGGGAAGGAAGGAGAGAAAGAAAGAAGGAGAGAAAGTAGGAGGGAAGGTTGGCCACAGCAACGTGTGGCGGGTACAGCTAGTCTATATAAATAAAAATGCAATGTTCGTTTGTGGGATTAACATAACTCAAAAACCACTGGGTGAATTGACACCAAATTTGGACACAAGACACCTGTCAGGCCAATGATTGACCATCACTCATAAAAACATTGAAAAACACAACAGAAGGGATTTAAAAAGCCAAAAAATAGAAAAATACATTACAACGCATTACAACGCATGCACAAAACCACATATATACACATGAATACACACACAAAACACACATACTCAGACTGGGTCACAGCAACACATGGCAGGGGACAGCTAGTATCTATATAAATAAAATATAATGTAATGTTCATTTGTGGGATTAACATAACTCAAAAACCACTGGATGAATCAACACCAAATTTGGACACAATACACCTATCAGGCCAATGAGTGACCATCACAGTGGAAGGGACTTAAAAAGTGAAAAGGGAAAAACACGCTGCAGCACATGCACAAAAACAACTCCCCCTGGCAAACAAAACACACAGTAGCATATCCACACTCTCTTCTGGACCACAGCTCCCATCATCCCCTAGGAGCAGGCCCTTTAGGAGAGGAGGAGGAGGAGGATCCAAATGCGCTGTTTCCAAGATGCAAGCTTTGTTCTCCTTGGATTTCTTTGAGAGCATCCCAATCTCTGCATATTTCCAATTTCCTATTCCTGGACTACAACTCCCAGCAATCCTCCAGATAGATAAGAGAGATAGATTAGAAAGAGATAGATAGATAGATAGATAGATAGATAGATAGATAGATAGATAGATAGATAGATAGATCAGGAGGACTTCTGGGACTTGCAGTCCAAGAATAGGTAGAGAAGGAAGAAAGGGGAGAAAGAGGAAAGAAGGGGGAGTCCACGGTGCTCTCTGGATGTAGGTGAACTACAACTCCAAAACTCAAGGTCAATGCCCACCAAACCCTTCCAGTATTTTCTGCTGGCCATGGGAGTTCTGTGTGCCAAGTTTGGTTCGATTCCATCGTTGGTGGAGTTCAGAATGCTCTTTGATTGTAGGTGAACTAGAAATCCCAGCAACTACAACTCCCAAATGACAAAATCAGTCCGCCCCCCCCCCAACCCCACCAGTATTCAAATTTGGGCATATCGGGTATTTGTGCCAAATTTGGTGCAGTGAATGGAAATGCATCCTGCTTATCAGATATTTATATTACAATTCATAACAGTAGCAAAGTTATAGTTATGAAGTATGAAAATAATTTTATGGTTGAGGGTCACCACAACATGGGGAACTGCATCAAGGGGTCACAGCATTAAGAAGGTTGAGAAACACTGCTGTCGACAATTGTATCCTTCTGAGATGCCTCCTTCCCACCTGCTGCTAAGGATGCCGTTTAGGTCCTGAACTGATGCTTGGCAGCTGTGATGGTCTGGATGAGTGTGAACAAATTAAAACTTAATCCAGACAAGACAGAGGTACTCCTGGTCAGTCACAAAGCCAAACAGGGTACAGGGTTACAGCCTGTGCTGGATGGGGTCACACTGCCCCTGAAGACGCAGCACAGCTTCGTAGTTTGGGAGTCCTCTTGGACTCATCGCTGAGCCTGGAAGCCTGGAATCTTGGGAAGTCAGACTTGGCAACAGAGGTCCATGCTCTGGTTACATCTCGTATAGACTACTGCAATGTGCTCTACTTGGGGTTACCTATGAAGACTGTTCCGAAACTTCAAGTAGTCCAACGGGAGGTAGCCAGGTTTCTTACTGGAGCAGCGTACAGGGAGCATACAACCCCGCTTTTACGTCAGCTCCCCTGGTTGCCAGTCTGCTACCTAGGACAATTCAAAGTGGTTATGGGGAATCTGTGTGCCAAGTTTGGTCCCAGTCCGCCATTTGTGGGGGTCACAATGATCTGTGAGAGCCGAATCAGGTGAAAGTACTGCCAATCCCATCATCTGTGGTCCATCCTCCCCCAAACCACTACAGGACGTAAAGTGGGTAACAAGGGGTCTATGTGCCAAATTTGGCCCAAGTCTGTCTTTCGTGGAGGGTCACACTAGTCTCAGGAAGTGAGTTAAGGTTTTCAAGTCCCATAATCCATGGTCCATTCTCCCCCAAACTGCACCAGGATGTAAAGTGGGTCATGGGGAATCTGTGTGTCAAGTTTGGTCCTGATCCGTCATTGGTGGGGGTAGCAGTGGGCTATGCGAACGGAAGTGATTGAAAGTACTACAAATCCCATCATCTGTGGTGTCTCCTCCCCCAATCTTCACCAGGATGTGAGTTGGGTCATGGAGATTCTGTGTGCCAAGTTTGGTCTGTCATTCGTGGGGGTCGCAGTGGCCTGTGGAAGTGGCAACCAATCAGAAAGCAGCCACATACAAACACTGACTTCTCCTGGTCAGTCGTAAGGCCGAACAGGGCATAGGGTTACAACCTGTGTTGGATGGGGTTACACTCCCCCTGAAGACGCAGGTTCGCAGCTTGGGTGTGATCCTGGACTCATCGCTGAGCCTGGAACCTCAGGACTCGGTGGTGACCAGGGGGGCATTCACACAGTTAAAGCTTGTGCACCAGCTGCGTCCGTACCTTGGGAGGTCTGACTTGGCTACGGTAGTCCACACACTTGTTACATCCTGTATAGACTACTGCAACGCGCTTTATGTGGGGTTGCCTTTGAAGACTGTCCAGAAGCTTCAACGGGTCCAACGGACGGCAGCCAGGTTGCTAACAGGAGCGGCTCTCAGGGAGCATACAACTCCTCTGTTGCGTCAGCTCCACTGGCTGCCGGTTTGCTACCGGGCACAACTCAAAGTGCTGGCTTTGGCCTATAAAGCCCTAAACCAGGCATGTAGCGGGGGGGGGGGGGGCTCGGGGGGCTTCAGCCCCCCCCCGAAATTCTCATGGTGGTTCGCGAAAAGGCCTTACTGGTGCATTATTTAAACTGTTATGTTTATTCATATCATGATCTGATCACTATACTCAATATATCCCATATGCATGGGGGTATTGGGGTAATGATACAAAAGGTTTGCTAGGCTAGACCCTCTTTCACTCAGACTCAGCCCCCGTCAGCCCCCCCAAAACCCCCCCTGAAAAAAAATTCAGCCCCCCCCCCCGAAACGAAATCCTGGCTACGGGCCTGCCCTAAATGGTTCTGGCCCAATTTACCTGTTTGAACGCATCTCCCCTTATGAACCATTGAGGACTTTAAGATCATCTGGAGAGGCCTTGCTCTCGGTCCCGCCATCGTCACAAGCATGGCTGGCAGGGACGAGAAACAGGGCCTTCTCAGTGGTGGCCCCTCGGCTATGGAACACCCTTCCTAGGGAGATCAGATTGGCTTCTTCACTTCTCGTATTTCGGAAAAATCTTAAGACATGGCTATTCGAGCATACATTTGCAAATACTGAGTAACAGACATCAGAAATGGAACAACTGCATGATGGGACTGGACAATGTTGTAATGAGTATTTATTGAATTATGTTTTATTGCTGCTGTTATGATTTTATTGATGTTAACCTTTTTATATTGGATTTGTGTTTTTGTGGCATTGAATTTTGCCTTATAAACCGCCTCGAGTTGCCGGAAGGCTGAGAGGTGCGGTATACAGATATAGTAAATAATAAATAAATAAGCCCAAACCCAGGTGGTGTATTGATCTCAATTTTATCTCTCTTTCTTTTCAGATTCGGATCAAAGCAGCAGTCCGAGGACGGCCATCGGGTCCGACCAAGAGGACAGCAAACCGATAATCATGTTGGGTGAGTCAAAGTGGGTATCTGGAACAAAATGAGAGAGGCTACAAAGGGAGGAATGTGTAGGCAGTAGGCCCCGTGTGATTCCCAGGATCTCAATTTATGACTTAAATACATTTTTCTCCATGTGCAGAATGTGCCTCGAATGGCGATTTTTTTGCAACAAGAAGAAAATGGCTCAAACATCTTCCTTTGAAGAAGAAAGTTTAAAATAATAATAATTAATTAATTAATTAATTAATTAATCAGTTTAATTAATCACCGACCTGTGCATTTGGGATAAATGGGACTTTGGCTCTTCCCATAATTATCAGTTTCTTCTCCTTTGCAGACGCGACGGATTTCCAGGAGAATTTTGTCACGTCGGGCGTCTTCAGTGTCACGGAGCTCATCCAAGTTTCTCGAAGTGAGTTGTGATTTTCGGTCTCTTTGTGTGTGTGTGCATTTATTAAGCAGGTTTGAGGTTTGACCGTGGAATTGACTGTACGACCCATATCCAAAGATATACAGTATATTCTGGCGTATAAGACTACTTTTTAACCCAAGAAAATCTTTTCAAAAGTCAGGGGTCGTCTTATACGCAGGTGTAGTCTTATGCATGGGAGTCGTCTTAACTCTATATTTTAACTGGAAAAGTTGGGGGTCGTCTTATACGCGCAGTCGTCTTATATGCCGGAATATACGGTATATTCCTTCTACACATTTTCCACAACCCTCTATAACTTCTGCCATAAGTTGTCCATTTTGCTCACTTTGGATATATCTACATTGTAGAATGCCACCTTAACATAACTCAACAGGGCTATTGTGGTTCGCATGGTGGTGCAACAGGTTAAACCGCTGAGCTGCTGAACTTGCTGACCGGAAGGTTGGCAGTTTGAATCTTCAGGACAGGGTGAGCTCCCGCTGTTAGCCCCAGCTCCTGCCATCCTAGCAGTTAGAAAAAATGCAGATGTGAGTAAATCAATAGGTACCGCCTCGGCGGGAATGTAAACAGCTCTCCATACAGTCATGCTGGCTACATGACCTAGGAGGTGTCTATGGACAACTCTGGTTCTTCGGCTTAGAAATTGAGATGAGCACCACCCTTCAGAGCCGGACGGGAAAATGTTTACTTTTATCTGTGTTGTGGTTGTTCCTAGGCATCGAATGTTTGCCTTTGTGTTTGTGTATGCTGGAATCTGACCTGAGTCCTTTGGGGAGATAGGGTGATATATAGCTAACGTATTATTATTATTATTATTATTATTATTATTATTATTATTATTGTCATCATTATCATCACGTCTTGACAGTAAGAGCGGCTACAGGAGCTTAGGGCTTGGACTGGGCCTACCTCCTTGCCTGCCTCCTTCCCTCCCTCCCCTGGGCCTGTGCACCGCCCCTTTCCCCAGCCTGGATTTCCCTTCCTGCTTCACTGTCCTTTTCCCACTCTTCTTCTCCCAGTTCTTCTCTGGAGGGAAGAAGGCAGGCAGGCTTGGTGGGGGGCGACCAGGCCATGGATCCCTAATGGCGGCTCCAGCCCTGACGGGGTCACTTTGTAGTGTGTTGCTTGGACATCCAGCAGATGGTGCTGTTTTTGATTCCAAGCATGTTTTTACCTGTCACAGATTTGACATCTATATAAAAGTAGGTATTTGAATACATAAAAACATTCACCTGTCCGAATACTGTGTTGTGTCCAAATTTCGAAGCAATCAGTGAAGTATTTTGGGAAATTTGAAATTATTCACAAACAGACATTTACATTTTTATTTATATAGATTACTAGCTATACCCATCACGTGTTGCTGTGGCCAATCTTTCATTCCTCTTTCTTTCCTTCTTTCCCTCCTTCCTTTGCTCCCTCTTTCCTTCCTTCCTTCTCTTTTTTCTTTCCTTCTCTCCTTCCTTCCTTCCTTCCTTCTCTACCTCTTTCCTTCCTCCCCCTCCTTTTTCTTTCCCTCCCTCTTTCTCTTCTTTCTTTCTTCTCTACCTCTTTCCTTCCTTTCTTCTCTCTTTCCTTCTTTCTTCCCCCCTCTCTCTCTCTTTCTTTCTGTCTTTCTTGCTCTCCTTCATTCCCTCTCTCTTTACTGCCTTCCCTTTTTCTGTATCATCATTCACTTTTTCGTCATGTGGCTTTTTTGAGTTTTAAGTCCTTTCCACTCTTTGGGGGGGGGGTAATGAGTGATGGTCACTCGTAGGTCTGTTAGGGCTGTAGTGCCCAAATTTCGTGTCAATTCGTCCAGTGGTTTTTGAGTGATGTTAAACCTACAAACAGACATTTACATTTTTATTTATATAGACTAGCCGTCCCCTGGCACGCGATGCTGTGGCCCAGTTTGTGTATATGTGTTTTGTGTGTGTATATGTGTCTGTATATATTTGTGTATATGTGTATATATTTGTGTTTGCATATATGTGTGTGTGTGTGTGTGTGTGTGTGTGGTTTTGCCCATGCATTGTAATGTATTTTTAATTTTTTGGCTTTTTAAGTCTCTTCCGCTGTGTTTTTCAGTGTTTTTATGAGGGATGGTCACTTGTTGGCCTGATAGGTGTCTTGTGTCAAAATTTGGTGTCAATTCACCCCATGGTTTTTGAGTTATGTTAATCCCACAAACAAACATTACATTTTTATTTATATAGACTAGCCGTCCCCTGCCATGCGTTGCTGTGGCCCAGTCTGTGTATATGTGTTTTGTGTGTGTATATATGTGTTTATGTCTGTATATATGTGTATATATGTGGTTTTGTGCATGCGTTGCAATGTATTTTTTTTTTTACTTTTTAAGTCTCTTCCACTGTGTTTTTCAGTGTTTTATGAGTGGTGGTTACTCGTTGGTCTGTTAGGGGTATAGTGTCCAAATTTGGTGTCAATTCGTCCAGTGGTTTTTGAGCTATGTTAATCCCACAAACAAACATTACATTTTTATTTATATAGATCTAGATATAATTGGCACGCATTGCTGTGGTCCACATGGGGGTTCTGTGTGGGAGATTTGGCCCAATTCTATCGTTGGTGGGGTTCAGAATGCTCTGTGATTGTAGTGAACTATACATCCCAGCAACTACAACTCCCAAATGTCAAGATTCTATTTTCCCCAAACTCCACCAGTGTTCACATTTGGGCATATTGAGCATTCGTGTAGAGTTTGTCCAGATCCATCATTGTTTGAGTCCACAGTGCTCTCTGGATGTAGGTGAACTACAACTCCAAAACCAAAGGACACTGCCCACCAAAAAACCCTTCCAGTATTTTCTGTTGGTCATGGGAGAACTGTGTGCCAAGTTTGGTTCAATTCCATCGTTGGTGGGGTTCAGAATGCTCTTTGATTGTAGGTGAACTATAAATCCCAGCAACTACAACTCCCAAATGACAAAATCAATTTTTTTGAGTGAAGGACATACATTGGATTGTTAGGTGTCTTGTGTCCAAAGTTGGTGTCAATTTGTCCAGTGGTTTTTGAGTTCTGCTAACCCCACAAACGAACATTACATTTTTATTTATATAGATTATTATTTACTATTATTATTATTTACTAATGCTGAGTTCCATCACTATGGGAGAAGAAGGGAAACACGTTCTTTCTACGTTTTACAGCTAACTTTCTAAAACTCTTCATGTTCCCCTTCATTTACATGTATCACAAAATCTGGGTCTAGTCTCGAGTCGAAATACTCCCTTACTGTCTATAGAGGCAGCCACACTCTCTGTGTATATCCTGTAGTGACAGCAGGGTTGGAGTCCAGGTGATCTAGCCATGCTGAAACCAGTTCAGCTCTGCTGGATTGTCACCTTAGCGTTCCTGTCCATGTTGCTGCTCCTAGACGGCCACAGAGCTCTGGAAGAACTCCTGGTCATTGCCAAGCACCATCAGGAAGTCGTCTTCATGGCCAGGGAAAATGAGGGTGAAAAGGTGGTGCCAATGGTTCCTCATGTGGACAGAGATCTGGATTGCTGTGGAACCGGTCATGCTATCCATATTCTGTCCAAAGTATGGAATTTCTCTGAAGTTTCCCCAATGTTGCTCATGCCCACATTAGGGACCAGAGGCCCCTGGATGTCATTCAGACATCCAGGAGTGATTTCTGTTCCATCTTGGGTATAGAGCCCATGTAGAGAAGCCTTTAGTCACCTCAAAACAACAACAACAACCCAGAGTCACATACACTTATCATAGAATCCTAGAGTTGGAAGAGACTTGGTGGGTCATCCAGTTCAACCTCATTCTGCCAAGAAGCAGAAAAACCGCATTAAAGCATCCCGACATGTTGGCTCATGTTCACCTTCCTCCCCATGAGGACTCCAAGATCTTTTTCACACGTCCTGCTGCCAAGCCAGGCGTCGTCCCCCATTTTGTATCTTTGCATTTCCTTTTTTCTATCTAAGTGGAGTATCTTGCATTTGTCCCTGCTGAACTTCATTTTGCTGTTACTGTTCTAATTTTTCTCTCTCCTTTTCTCTGCCGCAGCGCCGGTAGTGACGGGGACAGGGCCAAATTTCTCCTTGGGGGAATTACAGGGGCACCTCGCCTATGACCTGAACCCCTCGAGTACGGGGATGAGGCGGACCCTTCCCAGCACTTCCTCCAGCGGGTGAGTCCAAAATTTGGTTTTGCTTTTCTCATCTGTGTATGTCTCCTTTCTCGGCTTCTCCAAGAATCCCATATTCTTGTTACTGTTCTTGTTGTGCGCCTTTGGGTCCATGTATCAGGCTACCGTTTCGTATTTGTTACATCAGCTTGGTCCTTGCGTTGGACTCAAGGCTGTAGCCGGGGGGGGGGGGGGGCCTGTCGGTTTAATGTAGAAGTTCAACCCCACCCACCAACCACGACACCACAAACATTCTTACTTACTTAGGCATTCCCTCGTTGGCCGAGTAGGATAGTCTTCCAGGATCAGTGTTCTGGTGGGTCCATGGGTGACTGTGGAGTCCTATTCCTGATCTGCATCTTCTCCCACAGTGAGGGCATTGGTTTCCAGGTGGAAGGCGGTCTCGGTCGGGGTTGGCTTGACTGCCTTCCTCTTGGCACGTGTTTCTCTCTTTCGCCCTCCATTTGTGCCTCTTCAAATTCAGCACTGCTGGTCACAGCTGACCTCCAGCTGGAGTGCTCAAGGGCCAGGGCTTCCTATCTCAGTGTCTATGCCAGAGTTTAAAGGTTGGTTTGAGCCCATCTTTAAATCTCTTTTCCTGTCCTCCAACATTCCGTTTTCCATTGTTGAAAAGCAATTGAATGAACCATACTATTTAAATTATTTTGTGTTATGGAACTACTCTTCATGTTTCGCTAAAAAAAGTTTCAAAACCCTTCCCCCTTTTTTTCCCCTGGCTATGGCCTTGGTTGGACTACAAATCGGGTGGAAACTATTTTCCCATGGTCCCTGGTTTGGGTTGATTCTTCATCCATGAATCTGGCACCCCCGGATTCTGATTGGCATTGACCCCCGCTTTCTATTTCTTCCCGCTACTAGGAGCAAACGGCATAAGTCGGGGTCAATGGAGGACGACTTGGACGCCAGCCCTGGGGGTGAATACTATGCATCGCCGAGCTCCCCTACGAGTAGCAGCCGCAACTGGACAGAAGACATGGAAGGGGGTAAGCAAGCAGAGAGGCAGGATCGAGGTTTCTGGATTTCCAAGTCTCTAGTAGGGATGTGCAAAATGGCAGAAATCCACCCTGTTTTTGTTGTGTTTTCGTTCTGAATTTTGGTTGCTCTCTGTTCTGTTTTTGGGAAGATTCTGGAGATTGGGGGGGGGGGGGCAGCATTCGGATCCATAATTCGGGATCCGGAGTTTCATTTCCATTTTGGTAAAATCTTCACAAACACAAAAGGGGGGGGGGATTTGAAACAAAAACAAAATGGATTTCTGCTATTTATCACACCCCTAGGACCTCATCACATTGGGATATAATATATTGGGATATAATATATAATATATCACATTGGGATATAATATATAATATATTGTGATTGTGTTTATTGTAATGTTATTTTGTTACTGTATTCATATGTTTTTTTTTAATGTAATTTTGATGCTGTTGCTTGTTGCTTATGTTTTGGTTTTATTTTTACTGTAATATGTTGACTGGGCTTGGCCCCATGTAAGCCGCTCCGAGTCCCTGTTGGGGAGTTGGTGGTAGAGTATAAATAAAGATTGTTGTTTATATTATATTATACTAGCCATCCCCTGCCATGCGTTGCTGTGGCCCACATGGGGGTTCTGTGTGGGAGGTTTGGCCCAATTCTATCATTGGTGGGGTTC
>NW_026847771.1:60711352-60872931 GCF_025583915.1 Anolis sagrei ordinatus
TTGGGAGGACAATAGCTTTATAAACAAGCACCTTAGTATCCCTATGGATGTCCTGGTCTTCAAACACTCTATGCTTCATTTGGAAAAATGCTGCACTCACAGAGCTCAGGCGGTGTTGTATTTCGGTGTCAATATTGACTTTGGTGGAGAAGTGGCTGCCAAGGTAACGGAAATGGTCAACATTTTCTAATGTTATACCATTAAGCTGTATTTCTGGCATTGGAAAGGGATTGGCTGGTGACTGCTGGAACAGCACTTTGGTTTTCTCGATGTTCAATGACAGGCCGAGCTTCTCGTATGCTTCTGCGAAGGTGTTTAGAGTGGCTTGTAGATCTTCTTCTGAATGCGCACAGACGACATTGTCATCAGCATACTGGAGTTCTATAACAGATGTTGTTGTAACCTTGGTTTTGGCTTTCAGTCTGCTGCGGTTGAATAGCTTGCCATCTGTCCGATAGATGATTTCCACTCCGGTGGGAAGCTTCCCATCAATAACATACAAACACAGGGTTCTTGTGAGTTTTCCAGGCTGTATGGTTATGTCCCAGAAGCATTCTCTCCTGACGTTTCACCCACATCTATGGCAAGCATCCTCAGAGGTTGTGAGGTCTGTTGGAAACCTGGAAAATTGAGTTTATATATCCGTGGAACAACAGATATATAACAACATATACATTAAAATCACATGATTAAAACATAGCAATTTATTTATTTATTTATTTGCAATGTTTATATGCCGCCCTTCTCACCCTGAAGGGGACTCAGAACGGCTTACAAGGTATATATTATATACATTATATTATTAGCATAGTACAATATCAGCATTAAACATTGCTATATTGCACCATACCACTATATCGTAATATTATTAGTAATATTACATCTGTATAAATAAAAACATAATGTTCGTTTGTGGGATTAATAGAACTCAAAAACCACTGGACAAATTGACACCAAATTTCGACACAAGACACCTAACAACCCAATGTATGTCCTTCACTCAAAAAAAATGATTTTGTAATTTGGGAGTTGTAGTTGCTGGGATTTATAGTTCACCGACAATCAAAGAGCATTCTGAACCCCACCAACGATGGAATTGAACCAAACTTGGCACACAGTTCTCCCATGACCAACAGAAAAAACTGGAAGGGTTTGGTGGGCAGTGTCCTTTGGTTTTGGAGTTGTAGTTCATCTACATCCAGAGATCACTGTGGACTCAAACAACGATGGATCTGGACCAAATGCTACACGAAGACTCAATATGCCAAAATGTGAACACTGGTGGAGTTTGGGGGAAATACAGTCTTGACATTTGGGGGTTGTAGTTGCTGGGCTTTATAGTTCACCTACAATCACAGAGCATTCTGAACCCCACCAACGATAGAATTGGGGCAAACCTCCCACACAAAACCCCCATGTGGCCCACAGCAACACGTGGCAGGGGACGGCTAGTGTAATATAAATATATAAATATAATATCATATTATTATTATTATATTGCATTACATTGTAATATTATAAATATTATATTATACTATATTATATTATTAGAATAGCACAAGAGACAAGGTGGAACTGTCACCTGGCCCCCTCTCTCTTCACTCTTATTTAACAATTACTTAAAATCACATAGTCCAGAAACATAAGCCAGGAGCCATTCCGGTTGTCATTTGCATTGTTCATTATTGCACTGAATAATGCAATATTCATTCCATCTCTCTTTCCCTCCTTCCCTTGAGGGCTACAGGTGGCAAAGGTGGCGTGGTGATGGAAAGGACAATCAAAAACATTAGGGAAATGGTTAAAAATGGCATTCTCCGGTGTTGTGAAATCCCAGCGAGGAGAAACCTAGAGCGATGAAAAATGTTGCAGTTTGGGACTTCTTCTGCACAAAATTCACATTGTGTGCAGAAAAGTGACTTTTTGCGGAGCGAGAGGTCTCTTGTAGAAACACACTGGAAAGTAGATGGAGAATGTTGTTGCCCAGGTACCTAGTTATCGCCCTTTCTTCCAACTCTCCTCCAGGTATCTCCCCGACCGTGAAAAAGACAGAAATTGACAAATCTCCCTTCAACAGCCCGTCCCCGCAGGACACGTCCCCTCGGCTCAGCAGTTTCACTCAGCATCACCGTCCGGTCATTGCTGTCCACAGCGGTATGTCCACGCTGTCCAGAGAAGCCCGGGAACAAATAGCGTTCCATTAGATGAATGAGTTTGAGGATTCCTGAGACTCGTTTGTTACTGTGTCCCCCAATAGTATGTGCCGTTTCAATTGTTGAAATGGGAGGAAGCTGGATACGCACAGGTGACAGTGACACTTGATTTTATATCACGTCTGCCTTGTCTCACTTTCTCTCTGTCTTCGTTCTTTGCAATTGAGAAACGTCAAACAATGTGCTGAAGTATGAGCCTTTCTCAAAACAAACAAGCGGGGATTTGGGTGCATGCTGGTTGGGGATGACGAAAGCTGAAGTTTAGCACAATCCAGTTGAGAAAAAAAATGCATTGAGTTATGGCCATGGGGTGTCAAACCGCTCTGATTCTGTAATTTGCAGCCATGGGTCCCTGTCACCCTGCACCATTATACCGCTATTATCCCGCACCTATATAGCTATTATTCTTCACCTATACGCTATTATTCCTCACCTATACTACTGTTATTCCACACCTATACCACTGTTATTCCGCACCTATACTGCTATTATTCCTCACCTATACTGCTATTATTCCTCACCTATACTGCTATTATTCCTCACCTATACCGCTGTTATTCTGCACCTATACTGCTATTATTCCTCACCTATACCGCTGTTATTCTGCACCTATACCGCTATTATTCCTCACCTATACCACTATTATTCCTCACCTATACGACTGTTATTCCACACCTATAACGCCGTTATTCCGCACCTATATTGCTATTATTCCGCACCTATACCACTGTTATTCTGCACCCATACTGCTATTATTCCATCCTGTTTTAACACTATTATTCCACACCTATACCACTATTATTCCTCACCTATACCGCTGTTATTCCGCACCTATACGACTGTTTTTCCGCACCTATACTGCTATTATTCTGCACCTATACCGCTGTTATTCCGCACCCATACTGCTATTATTCCTCACCTATACCGCTGTTATTCCGCACCTATACTGCTATTATTCCGCACCTATACACTATTATTCTGCACCTATACCGCTATTATTCCATCCTGTTTTAACACTATTATTCCACACCTATACCACTATTAGTCCTCACCTATACCACTGTTATTCCTCACCTATACCGCTATTATTCTGCACTTATACAGCTCTTATTCCTCACTTATACTGCTATTATTCCGCACCTATACCTCTATTATTTGGCACCTATACGGCTATTATTTCACACTATACCGCTATTATTCTGAACCTATATCCCTGTTATTCCTCACCTATACTGCTATTATTCCACATCTATACCACTGTTATTCCTCACCAATACCACTATTATTCCACACCTATTCTGCTGTTATTCCATCCCTATACTGCTATTATTCCACACTGTTATACCACTATTATTCTGCCCTTATACCGCTATTATTCTGCACCTATACCATGATTATTCTGCAGCTATACCGCTACTATTCCACCCTGTTATACCATTATTATTCCACCCCATACCGCTATTATTCCACACCGTTATACTGCTATTATTCTGCCGATATACCGCTATTATTACACCCCTATACTGCTATTATTCCACACCGTTATACCACTATGATTCCACTTTAACTGCCGTAGTGACATCCTATGGAGTGCTGGAATTTTGGAGTTTAAGGAGGGCCAATTCTCGAAAATGACAACCCCCAGAATCCTACATAATGTCCCCCTGGTAGTTAAAACTGGAACTATAGGACAATAACGGTGTAGTGTAATTGAACATACAGTCACTCCTGTAGGTTTGGGGGCAGATCGGATATTTGCAAAGGATCGCTTGGCTTGCCAAGGATGGTCACGGAGGAAGGATGGAGGGCCTATACTGAAGTATTATGGTTTGGTCATGTGTTGGGGAACAGATGGAGAACAGGCTCTCCTGTCCTGACCCGGTGGTCTCTTGCCCCCATGCAGGTATCGCCCGAAGCCCCCACCCCTCCTCTGCGCTGCACTTTCCCACCACCTCCATCCTCCCCCAGACGGCCTCTGCCTACTTCCCGCACACAGCCATAAGGTACCCGCCTCATCTGAACCCGCAGGACCCTTTGAAAGACCTCGTCTCGTTGGCCTGTGACCCGTCCAATCAACAGCCTGGACCGGTAAGGAAGTAGTTATTTCGTATCACATGAGGGGAGGGGACTCCATCCGTCATGGTCCGGTCTCTTCTAGAGTGTGGGATACTGGGAAACAGTAGGGCAGTCTAACTGGGATCCTCCAAGAATACAACAATGGAACTCATTGGCCTGTAATACAATCTCATTCCTATCCTCCTTCATCTCTCTTTGCCGACCATTCCCTTCTTGTATTGTCGAAGGCTTTCATGGCTGGAATTATTGGGTTGCTATGAGTTTTTCAAGCTTTATGGCCCTGTTCCAGCAGCATTCTCTCCTAATGTTTTGCCTGCATCTGTGGCAGTTTTGAACCAAATTTTATTCATTTTCATGGTTTCCTCCTTTCTGTTGGAATTATAGATTTCAGTGGCTTCTCTATGTAGTCTGACATAATGGTTGCCAGGCTGGTCTAGAGTTTCTATGTTCTCAAATAATATTCTGTGTCCGCAAAACCATGAAAATGAATAAAATCTGGTTACCAGTATTTAAAAAAACCACAAGAATCAAGACCATAAATAATGAACTCCACACAGAAACAGGGGAACTCCAGACAGCAAGCAAGCAATAACTGCCAAACAGAGGGTGCCTCCAAGAAAAAGAGGCAAGGCTACCTCAATTCAGAAGCCATTACTGATTGACTTTGCAACTGCAAGGCTACTCAATGCTATTCAAGCTTGCTCATTGCAACATCCACACTTGCTTCGAACAGACAAGGCTTCTTTTTCCCACCCTGGACATTATTCCACAGATACATATACACCACATTTACTTCATTACCTCTCTGAAGATACCCTCACTGGTTGACTTTGCAAACTTCATGGCTATTCAGTGCTATTCAAGCTTGCTAATGGCAGCATCCACACTTGCTTCAAACAGACTAGGGTTCTTTCTCTCACCCTGGACATTATTCCACAGGGATATATACACTCCATTGGCTTCACTACCTCTATGCAGAGACCCTCACTGATTGACTTTGCAGCTTCATGGCTACTCAGTGCTATTCAAGTTTGCTCATTGCAACATCCACATTTACTTCAAACAGACAAGGGTTCTTTCCCCCACCTTGGACATTATTCCACAGGGATATATACACTCCACTTTCTTCACTATGCACATACCCTCACTGATTGACTTTGCAAACTTCATGGCTACTCAATGCTGTTCAAGCTTGCTAATTGCAACATTCACACTTGCTTCAAACAGACAAAGGGGTCTTTCTTTCACCCTGGACATTATTCCACAGGAATATATATATACCCCACTTGCCTCACTTCCGACAGACTTCTGAAGATGCCAGCCACACGTGCAGGCGAAAAATCAGGAAAACTCAGAGCAACCTATTATCTTCTTTGCTGATGATGGTTTCAATGCCTGACCTCTTTGGAGGCTGGATTAAAACCCAGGGCAGATTCACTGTTTCCCAGACATGGACACGAACCCAGTTTTGTTGAAACTGCAGAGCTGAGGTTGGATAAGATTGCAAATTAAGTAGCGTTGGAAGCAACCAGGGCTGGAGGAGGCCGAGAGGCAGCAGGGAGCCTTCGGACTGCTTTGATACCAGGCAGTTGTTGCCTCTTGGGCTCCTCCTCATCGACCCTCTTTCCATGTGGTCAAAACCACGGTACAAACACAGGTTGGCTGTTTGATGCACAGCTTGGCTCCTCTCCCCTTCCCGGCAGGGGTTCCCATCAAAGGCAACCTCTGATGCTCCGACTACCTGCAGGGCAACCTCTACGGGGTCCGTGATCCTGTTTCTTCTCTCATCTATCCTGCCCCCTCCTTGCACATATATTCCGAATCTGGAAGCTAGTTTTTCGCCTTTGGAGCAGTGTGTGTCTTCGGCAATGAGTTTTGCAGCTGAAGTTCTGAGCTGGAGACAGAATGGAAAGTGATCATCCACATCCATTCGGGGCTTACATGCAAAAGATATGCCCAAAGTTCTCCTTTAAGGAGACTTAACACCCACATTAGATTGAATCAAGACATATTGCAGGGTCCCTATATTCATCCAGGGTCTACTGCAATGTGACTCTTTTAGGAGAGAAAAAGTGGAATATAAATGAATAATAATAATAATAATAATAATAATGTGATTCTTTTGACAATACAATAATAATAATAATAAAAGTAGTCGTAATAATAATTGGCGAGATTCCTTTGACAATACAATAATAATAGTAATAATAGTAATAGTAATAATAATTGGGGTGATTTGATTGACAATAAATAATAATAATAGTAATTGTTGTAGTAGTAGTACTAATAATAATAGGGGTGATACAATAATTAATAATTGGGATGATTTCATTGGCAATACAACAACAGCAGCAACAATAACAATAGCAATAATTGGGGTGATTCCTTTGACAATACAATAATAATAGTAATAATAGTAATAGTAATAATAATTGGGGGTGATTCGTTTGATAGTAATAATAGTAATAGTAATTGTAGTTGTAGTAGTACTAATAATAATAATAGGGGTGATTCGTTTGACAATACAATAAATAATTGGACTGATTCCGTTGACAATACAACAACAGCAACAATAACAATAGTAATAATTGGGGTGACTCCTTTGACAATGCAATAATAATAGTAATAATAGTAATAATAATTGGGGTGATTCCTTTGACAATAATAATAGTAATTGTAGTAGTAGTAGTAGTAGTAGTATACTAATAATAATAGGGGTGACTCCTTTGACAATACAATACATAATTGGGATGATTCTGTTGACAATACTACTACAACAACAGCAACAATAACAATAGTAATAATTGGGGTGACTCCTTTGACAATACAATAGTAATAGTAATAATAATTGGGGTGATTCCTTTGACAATACAATAAATAATTGGGATGATTCCATTGACAATACAACAGCAACAATAGCAATAGTAATAATTGGGGTGATTCCATTGACAATAAAATAATAATAATAAGAGAGGAAGTCACAGGGAGGAGGGAGCAGGGTTGTTTTCTGCTGCTCTGGAGACTAGGATGCAGAACAATGGCTTCAAATTACAAAAAAGGAGATTCCATCTGAACATTAGGAAGAACTTCCTGACTGTGAGAGACGTTCAGCAGTGGAACTCTCTGCCCTGGAATGTGATGGAGGCTCCTTCTTTGGAAGCTTTTAAACAGAGGCTGGATGGCTATCTGTCGGGGGTGCTTTGAATGCAGTTTTCCTACTTCTTAGCAAGGGGTTGGACTAGATGGCCCATGAGGTCTCTTCCAACTCTAGGATTCTATGATTCTGATAATAATTGTGATAATAGGAGTGGTTTCTTTAACAATACAATAATAGTAATAATAACAGTAATAATAATAATTGGGGTGATTCCTTTGACAATACAATAATAATAATAATAATAATAATAATAATAATAATAATAATAACAGAGGTGATTCCTTTGACAAAATACTACTACTACTACTACTACTACTACTAATAATAATAATAATAGTAATAATAATAATAATAATAATAATAATAATAATAATACATGGAAGAGCCAGGAACATGTTTTTCACACATTCAGACTGTTGTACAACGTTCTGAGTCACTCTGGATGCTCATCTGGACAATGTTTACGGACCACCAGTGTGTATAAACAGAGCCCAATAACACATAGGGACACTCTTACCGTTTGCATAAATTTGCATTGCCATATATATATAAGATATATATTTACATCATTTCGTTGCAAGCAAAGGGTTTAAAATCCTAGTCGAAACTATCGACGGAGCCTTGCTAAACTCATACTGCAACCTCCTTTCATTTGGAGCTGCATTCCGATTGGGAATAGGCAAGCCGGGCACGGACACCCGGAGTTGGGATGGCGGTTCTCCTGTGGGCCGTGCTAACCGCTTGCTCTGCCTTCTCTCTCTTGCTTGTGTCCTTTTAGCTAAATGGAGGCGGTCAAGTGAAGGTCCCCGGGCACTACCTTTCCACCCAGATGTTGGCGCCGCCGCCCCGCTTGGCCATCTCGCCCGACGCCAAATCTGCCACCACGACCTCCGAGGGAGGGACCACCTCACCCACCTCTCCCAGTAAGCAGGAGGCACCATCTGATCCCTCCCGACAGAGGGCCATCCAGCCATGGATATGATATGATGTTTATGTATATATAAGCTAACTTGTTGAATCTTAGAGTTGGAGAAGACCTCAAGAGCTCTCCAGTCCGAGGCCTTTCTGCCAGGAAAGGAAGACACCAAGCAATCCCTCCTGACAGAGGGCCATCCAGCCATGGATATAATATGATATGATTGAGATGGATAGATATTATATTTATAGGTATCTTTTTGGATCTCTTGCTATGTTGCTTGACAACCATGCAGAGAGCATATCAATTTATCTCAGTCATATGATAGATATGATAGACATGGATATGTATATATAAGCTATCTTGTAGAATGATAGAATTGGATAAGACCTCAAGGGCTATCCAATCCAATCCTTCCTGACAGATGGCCATCCAACCATGGATATGATAGATATGATTGAGATAGATAGAATATATATATATATATACACACACACACACACACATATACATACATACATATACATATATATGGTATCTTGTAGAGTTGGGGGAAGTGACCCCAAGGCCTCTCCAGTCCAAGTCCCTTCCTTCTGTTAGGAAGACACCATCCAATCTGTCCCAACAGAGGGCCATCCAGCCATATGTATGATATGATATGATATAAATGTATATATAAGCTATCTCCTTGAATCTTAGAGTTGGCTAAGACCCCAAGGGTCATCCAGTCCAACCCCCTGAAGACACCAGACCAACCCCAGAGAAGACACCATTCAAGCCCTCAAGACAGATAGCTATCCAGCCATGGATATATATATATATTATCTTGTAGAATCTTAAGAGTTGGATAAAACCCCAAGGGCTCTCCAGTCCAAGCCCCTTCTGCCAGGCAGGAAGGACACAATCCAATCCCTCTCAACAGATACCTATCCAACCATTGATATCCATTGTCCATAGACGCCTCCAAGGTCATGTAGCCAGCATGACTGCATGGAGCATCATTTCCTTCCTGTCAAAGGATCTCCCCACATTTGCATGTTTTCCAACAGCTAGGTTGATTGGGGCTAACAGTGGGAGCTCATCTCGCTCCCCAGATTTGAACCGCCAGCCTTTCGGTCAGCAAGTTCAGCAGATCAGCAGTTTAACCCACTGTGCCACCAGGGGCTCCATGTGTGCATATATACCTATATCTATGTGTATGTGGCGGAGGTGTCCACTTAAACAGACAGCCTCCCGCCTCCACAAACAGGCTATAGTTACAAGCGCTGAGAAGCCTCCAAAAGCCCTCCCTCCACTGACATTGCAGGTTACAGCGAGCGCCATGAACATGTAGCCCAAACCTACCAATGTCCTCCACAAACACCATACTACCCATCACCCAAGGAATGCTTTCATTTGGTGATAATTTCATTGTAGATTTAGGTATTTCCTCCACCACAGGTAGGCATCCCAGGGTTCCTTTCTCCATTGGTGTGGAATTCACATGACCCCGCCCACTGCCTTTCGCTTAACCCTTTCCTATGGCACACAGCAAACAGAGAAGAACTGATCACCAACTGAACAGACTGGAGGGATTTGGGGGACTGACTCAACAGGATGGAAGTTGTAGTTCACCTTGCGTCAAGGCAGAGCACTGTGGCCCCCGTCAATAATGGACCTGGACCACATTTGGCATGCAAAACCCCCATGACCAGGTTTGGGAGGGATTTACCTTGATTTATAGGAGTTGTAGTTCACCTACATCTAGAGAGTAGAGTGAACCTAACCAACGATGGATCTGGACCAAACTTGCCACGGATGAAGGGACTTGCAGTACATTCATTCACTTCCAGCGATCACCATGACCACCATGCATGATGGACCTGGACCAAAACTTGGCACACATACCCTCCCCCCATGACCCACTATATGTCCTGGTGAAGTTTGGAGGAGGATGGAACATGGATGATGATGTCTCCCACAAACCATTGCGACCCCCACATATGATGGACCTGGACCAATTGTGGCACAGTCACCCCGTTATCCACTCTACATCCTGGTGCGATTTGGGGTAGGATGGACCATGAATGATGGGATTTGCAGTACCTTCAGCCACATCCAGAGACTACTGCGACCCCCAGAAATGGCGGACCAGGACCAACCTTGCCTCACAGACTCTCCATGATGCACTTTATTTCCTGGTGAGAGTTGGGGGAGGATGGACCAAGGATGATGGGATTTGCAGTACCTTCACTCACTTTCAGAAACCACTACAACCCCCAGAAATGACAGACCAGGACCAACCTTGTCTCACAGACTCTCCATGATGTACTTTATTTCCTGGTGAGAGTTGGGGGAGGATGGACCACAGACGATGGAATTTGCAGTACCTTCACTCTCTTTCACAAACCACTACGACCCGCATGAATGACGGGCCTGGACCAAACTTGGGGAAAAAAAACACATGATCAACAGAACAGAGTGGAGGAGTTTTGGAAACTGACCCATCTACGTGAGAATTGTAGTTCACCCTGTATCCAGAGCACTCTGAACTCCACCAATGATGGATCTGGACCAAACTTCGAACACAGAACCCTGTTGACCAACACAACTTTCTGGAGGTGTTTGGGGGGGGGGGGAGACAAACCCACTTACATGGGAGCTGTAGTTCACCATGCACCCAGAGAGTATTCTGAAGCCCCCAATGGTGGATCTGGAACACAAGTGACCTACAGAACCCTGATGGCTTACAGAACATACTGGAAGGATTGGGGGAATGGCCTACCTGTGTGGGAGTTGTAGTTCACCTTGCACCCAGAGCACTCTGAACCTCATCAATAACGGATCTGGATCAAACTTGCCACACAGACACAACATGCCCAACTGTGAATACAGGAGGACTCTGGGGGTTTGCTCTTGGAATCTGGGAGTTTTAGTTCACCTGCATCCAGAGAAACTGTGACCTCCACCGACAATGGACCAGGACCAAACTTGCCACAGAGAAGTCCCATGACCAAGTGAACATACAGCAGGGTTTTGTGGGGATTTACCTTGATTTTGAGAGTTGTAGTTCACCTGCACCCAGAGAGCACTGAACCCAGCCAACGTTGGATCTGGACCAACACAGACCCAACATGACCAACTGTAAATACTGGTAGTGTTTGGAGGTGGCTGCCCTTGGCATATGGTACTTGTAGTTCACCTTTATCCAGAGAGCATTGAGCTGTGCATACAGACCTGGTTTGGGGAGGATTGACCCACAATTCTGGGAATTGTAGTTCAACTACATCATTATGTATTTTCTAATGAGAACATACATAAAAATGAAATAAAAACTGGCTTTTCCCCCTAATAAATAGTGTTTCTGATTAATTAAATGATGTTACCTAACACTCCAAAACAAACAATGTATTTTTCAAATAACCCAGGAACCACTGGGTACCCAAGCTAGTGTATGTGTGTGTGTATGAATGATAGAAAACCAGAAAAGACAAATAGAACAGATTGCTGAAAAATGTGAATTAGCAGAGTTGCGCAGCGGAAGTGTGCTGGGCCCATAACCATTGTCAAGATAATTAGCTAGCCAAATTCTTATCCAATTAATTCACTTCAAAAGATAGATATGCTATAGAACAATAGTTGGATTAGACCTCGAGAGGTCTCCAGTCCAACCCTTTTCTGCCAAACAGGAAGACACCATCCAAGCCCTCCCGACAGAGGGCCACCCAGCCATGGATATGATAGATAGAATTGAGATAGATAGATATGATTGAGAGATCTATCATTGAATCTTAGAATCCCAAGGATCTCTTCTAACTCTAATACAAGAAGACACAATCCAAGTCCTCCCGACAAATGGCCACCCAGCCATAGACATGATAGTTTTGATGGATAGATTGATAGGTAGAATCCTAGAGCTGGAGCATATCTATCTTTTGAAGTGAATCCAAGGGCCATCCAACTCCATCATGTTATTCAGGAGAACATCTTTTCTGCCAGGCGGGAAGACACCACCCAAGCCCTCCCAACAGATGGCTATCTAGGCATACATATGATAGATATGACTGAGATAGGTAGATATGATAGAGATATATCTGATAGGTCAATGCAAAAGAGAGAAAAACAAAAGTGGTGATATTTTTCTTTCAGTTTATGGTATTTTTCCTTTCTTTCTTTCCTTCCTTCTTTCTTTCCTTCTTCATCCCAGCCTACTCCGCCCCAGGCACCCCCCCTGCGAACCGCTTCGTGGGACTAGGACCACGGGACCCGGGCAGCATCTATCAGGCGCAGGTGAGTCCTTTGAAAACATTGTCTTCCCTGGAGCTAGATGGCCATCTGTCAGTAGAGTTCGGGTTGTATCTTCCTGTGTAGCAGAGTGAGGTTGGCAGAATGGAGGGCCTTTGGGGGTTCCTTCCAAGTCTACGATTCTGTGTGCTCCTTTATGGCCGAATGGGTTTGGACTGGATGACCTTTGAGGGTCCCTTCTGACTCTAATATTCAATGTATGGCTAAATGGAGTTGGACTGGATGTCCTTTGGGATTCCCTTCCAACTCTAAGATTCAGTGTCTTAATGTATTTTTGAAGGCTTTCATGGCCGGAATCACTGGGTTGTTGTAGGCTTTTTCGGGCTATATGGCCATGGTCTAGAGGCATTCTCTCCTGACGTTTCGCCTGCATCTATGGCAAGTATCCTACCTCTGAGGATGTTTGCCATAGATGCAGGCGAAACGTCAGGAGAGAATGCCTCTAGACCATGGCCATATAGCCCAAAAAAACCTACAACAACCCATTCAGTGTCTTCTTAAAGCCAAAGGGGTTTGGACTGGATGGCCTTTGGTATCCCTTCCAACTGTAGAATTCATTATATTCCTTTATGGCTGAATGAGGTTGGACTAGATTTCCTTTGGATGTCTCTTCCGACTCTAATATCAATGTATTCCTTTATGGCTGAATAGGTGTAGACTGGATGACCTTTAGGGGTCCCTTCTGACTCTAGGACTCATTATATTGCTTTGTGGCCGAATGGGGTTGGACTGGATGACCTTTAGGGGTCCCTCCTGAGTCTAGAATTCAGTGTATTGCTTTGTGGCCAAATGGGGTTGGACTGGATGACCTTTGAGGGTCCCTTCCGACTCTAATATTCAATGTATGGCTAAATGGAGTTGGACTGGGTGTCCTTTGGGATTCCCTTCCAACTCTAAGATTCAGCGTCTTCTTTATAGCCAAATTAGATTGGACTGGATGAACTTTAGGGGTCCCTCCTGACTCTAGAATTCAGTGTATTGCTTTGTAGCCAAATGGGGTTGGACTGGATGGTCTTTTGGGTCCCTTCTGACTCCAGGATTCATTATATTCCTTTATGGTCGAATGGGGTTAGACAGGATGGCCTTTGGGGGTTCCTCCCAATTCCCACCCCCCACCCCAGTGATGCCGACTAAGAGGGGCATTGGAGGATGGTCCAGGAAGGATGCCATGGTCCATTCCTCCTCCGTTCTGCGGTCTGCATCTCCTTCTAGAGATTGCAGAGAGGGAGGAGGGAAAAAAGGAGGGATGCAGCCAGGTGCCAAGATTGCCGCATGCGGGGCTGCTGCGGAAGCCTGGCTCCATCACAGGCACAAAAGTGCTGAGTCTGCAAAATGCAGGAATTATAGTGCAATCTCCCCATCGGGGTGGCGTGCTGACTGCTAAGCGGGAGGAAGAGAGCGTGGTGCAGCCAGCCGATAACAAAGGGCAGCACGGGCTGGAAAAAGACGAATGTGGAATCATAGAAGAGTTAGAAGGGAGCCCCAAAGGCCAGTCGGTCTAACCCCCTTCAAACAGATAGGAATACATTGAAACCTAGAGTCGGAAGGGACCCCCAAAGGCCATCCACTCCAACCCCCTTCGACCTGAAAACCACAGTGTCCTTGACAGTTGGAAATCAAGCCTCTGTAGTAATAGTAGCAGTAGTAGTAGTAGTAATAGGGGTCATCCAGTCCAATCCCCTTCTGCCATGCTGGAAAAGCACAATAAAAGTACCCCAATGGATGGCCAATCAGCATTTGTAATAATAATAATAATAATAATAATAATAATAATAATAATATCTGGCCTCTCTAAAGGGATTCAGACAACGGATTAAAGAAATGAAGCATTACATTGGGACAGGGGAAATAATAATAATAATAATAATAATAATAATAATAGGCTACTCCAAATAGATTCAGAGAACGGATTAAGGGACATGAAGCATTGCACAGGGATGGGGAATAATAATAATAATAATAATAATAATAATAATAATAATAATAATAATAACAACAACAACAACCCATGCCAGCTGCAGAAGGCCACCTTACTGGGATCTGCACACATTATTCACCGATACATCACACAGTCCTAGACACTTGGGAAGTGTCCAACGTGTGATCCAATTCAGCCAGCAGAGTGTCTGCTGTGGACTCACCTTGTTGTGTTTCAAATAATAATAATAATAATAATAATAATAATAGGAGCAGCCCCAGGAGCAATACAGCCTTTATAATAATAATAATAATAATAATAATAATAATAATAATAATAATATTATTTATTTTTTTTGTCGTGTCAGGAGCAACCGCTCCTGTTGTGAGAGAATTGGCCGTCTGCAAGGACGTTGCCCAGGGGACGCCTGGATGATTTTTGATGTTTTATCATCCTTGTGGGAGGCTTCTCTCATGTCCCCGCATGAGGAGCTGGAGCTAATAGAGGGAGCTCATCCGCCTCTCCCCGGATTCGAACCTGCGACCTGTTGGTCTTCAGTCCTGCCAGCACAGGGCTTTAACCCACTGCGCCACCGGGGGCTCCTTATAATAACAACAACAACAACAACAACAACAACAACAACAACAGCAGCAGCAGCAGCAGCAGCAACCTCAGTGGCCATCCAACCTTTGCAATAATAGTAGTAGTAGTAGTAGTAGTAGTAGTAGTAGTAATTGGAGCCACCCCTGGGGATATCCAGTCCAACCCCCTTCTGCCATGAAGGAAAAGCACAATCAAAGCAGCCCCAATAGGGCTCCGCAGAGCACACTTTGAAAACTGCTCCTCTGGAGGCTTTGAAACAGATGGCCATCCATAAGGAGGGCTTGGATGGTGTCCAGCCAGAATGGAATTGTACTAAATGGCTTTTGGGGTCCTTTCCAAGCCTATGGTTCTACGATTCTATCCCCAATGAAAAGTTCCAAACATCTACTGTTGACTAACTTGCTGGCTTCCACATTTGTGAGCATTAAGAGTGCTTCCAAAGACAGGCCAATGGCTTCAATCTTTCTGAGAATAATAAAAGGATAGCATTCTGAAATAAAATGATCTGATAACAAGAGAGGGTATACAGGGTTCCCCCGCTACTTTGTGGTTCGCTTTTCGCAGACTTGCTGTTTCGTGGGTTTTTGCCTCCCACTTTATGAATGGTTGCCATTGTCCTGAGCAGGATTCAAATCCCGCTCCTTGGCAATGATGGAGTGTGGAAGGGGGTTTCACCCTCCCCCTTGGGAGAGAGGCAGCCAATCAAGAGAGATTGCAAAGCAAAAAAAAAGAAGTGTGCAGTGCCTTTAAATCTCTCCTCGCTTCTGCCTCACCCTCGAAATGCAATATACATATATAACGTCCCTACTTCGCGGATTTTCACTTTTTCACGGGTGGTCCTGGAATGTAACACCACTGATAAGTGAGGGAACGCTGTATAGCTATTGGGGTCTGCTTGAAAATCAGTGTTTAAGGCCAATACTAGATAAGGACAATAGCATGGTATCGTCTGCATATAAGAGTAAGGGAACATGGACAGAATAGAGCTTGGTGACAAAGCAAGGAATTAAGTATATTAGGCTGATATTAGATAAGGACAATAGCATGGTATCGTCTGCATATAAGAGTAAGGGAACATGGGTAGAATAGAGCTTAGGTGACAAAGCAATGAATTAAGTATATTAGGTTGATATTAGATAAGGACAATTGCACGGTATCATCTGCATATAAGTGTAAGGGAACATGGGTAGAATAGAGCTTGGTGGCAAAGCAATGAATTAAGCACATTAGACCAATACTAGATAAGGACAATTGCACGGTATCGTCTGCATATAAGAATAAGGGAACATGGGTAGAATAGAGCTTGGTGGCAAAGCAATGAATTAAGCGTATTAGACCGATATTAGATAAAGACAATAGCACTGTATCATCTGCATATATGAGTAAGGGAACATGTGTAGAATGGAGCTTGGGACTATGACCATTCACCAACCCTAAAGCCTGGGATAAATAAATCATACAGGAATATGTTGAACAAAGTACAAGCCAGTATGCAGCCTCGTGTGCAGCACTAATTCTAGAAGTTAGCTGGTCATCTTCAGAGCATCTAATTTGGGAAACAGTATTGATGTACAGTTGTCTAATTTGAAATGAAGAGTTCCTATCAGATTGGGATGTTTCCTACTGACGCCTTTCTCTTTGCCTTTTTCTTGTCCCTCGTTCCCCGCAGTCCTGGTATCTAGGTTAACCACGGCTTCCACCTTCACCACCATCCTCCTTTCCTCCCCTCCTGGGCTTTGGGCTTCCTTCGAGGAGAACGAAGCGGCCCTCCCACCCTTGGCCCAAACTCTGGCGGCATCGTAACAAAAGAATGAATGATTGAGAGAACGAGCAAGCGAGACTTTAATGGAGGATAGAAGGAGGGGAAGATCCAGACTTTTGACACAAAGTTTTGAAAAAAAGAGAATCCAATATATCCGTCTTATCTCTCAACCCGGCATCCTTCCCGTCGATGAGTGACACCCCCGAAAGGCAGCTTGTGGATGGGAGTTGTCTTCTCCTTTATTACTTTTTTTGTTTTGTTTCGACACTACGCACCTTTCCGAGGAGAATCGGGATCACTCTCTTTCTTCCCTTTTTCCGGACCAAGCGGGATCCTGCCTGTCGCTTTCTCGAAAGGGATGTATATGCAAAAGTTTCCCCAGCACCTGTGGGTAGGGGGAAAAAAAGAAAGAGAGAGAGAGAGAGAGAGAGAGAGAGAGAGAAATCATTGACCTGGCCCTTCGTTTATTTTTTTCTATGCCTGATTTCACTCTCCTTCTCTTGAAAGCGTAACGCTAGAGACTTGGTCTGTCGGTCCATCTATGAAGGACCGGAAGAGTTTAAACTGACCCAAGTTGGGATGCAGAGTGAAGAAAGACTCCCTCTCCAAAAGAAAGAAAGAGGGATTTGAAACCCACCTTTGGCACTTTTTCGGACAATATCTGATGCCTCCTTTCCCTGTCTCCCTGCTTTGCGTTCTTGTTGGAGGTTTTCTGAGACGGCACGGGACTTCTTGGCTTCCTTTTGATATCCCCTTTCCTAGAATGCTTTTGTGGGCTCGACTCAAATGATGCAATCTTTGGGTTGTTTTTTGGGGGGGAGGGGCCAGAAAGGTGGGAGGGCAAAGGATCGAAATGGATGGATTTGTACTGCTGCAATTTACGGTTTGTGCAATGTTGGGGCCGAAGTTGTGGGAAATGGGGAATGAGGCTGGCCTTCGGGGAAAGTGGGGGGCATTTAAAGCTCAGCAGTGAGATTGGGTTTTGTGGTTGGTAGCACTTCTTTATTGGCGGGTTTGCCACCATGCTGTGTTTCAACAGCATGCCTTTGGCCACCTTGCAGGAAGGGAGAAGTGAATTGCACTTCAGGACTTGGGATGTGTCTGGTCCCTTAGTTCTTCTCAAGGCTCCCTTCTACCACACTTTTAATCCCTGTTTGTATGAGGAGTTGAGGGATATCTGCCTAGCTTTCCTCATGAAGGTGCCGTCTCCGATTGGGATGAGGAAGGAGGTTGGAAATGGTCCCAACAGTAGTTGGACCCATCTGCTTCCCTTCCACTTCCCAAATGAACTATGCATGCCATAGTAGACCAGCTATGTAATGATGAGAGAAGTGATGAGGATGTTGGATTTATGGATTGCACATGGGGTTTTTTTTGTTTGTAGAAAATGCACTTTGAAGAAGAAGAGGGGAATGAGGGGTGGTGGGATAGAAGAAAGTTGTCTCCAAATGAGTTTTTGTTTTTAATGTGTGTTAAGATAGAAGTCGGCGACCGGGATGGGACAGTTTCGAGGCTATCATAGAAATGGGATGGTGTTGAGAGATGTGTGGAAATCTTCCCAGGCCAGAGTTTGGTTCGGATCTGGGGGAGATGCCTCCTTACGTAATTCCCCTTTCCCTTCTGACTCTCCTCCTCCCGCTGCCCTCCACCCCCCACCCCCCTCGCAAGCCCCGGATAAGCCATTCTGGACTGGTTCAAGTGCCTACAATTTAATGCTCTGGTCCTTCTCGCAGGCTGCGTTCGGAGGGGCAAACACCAAAGCTTTACCAATGCCACGGATTGGGTCTCCCGCCACCCCGGAGGTTGGGGCTTCTAAGGTCCAAAGTCCAGTCACAACAAATTTGGATTCACTTTCCTCTCCATTTGTAGCTGGGCTTGATCTTCTGGATGTTTCTTCCACCTTGGTGCCAATCCATCCGAATCCTCCTTAGATCACTGTCACCCAAAATGGATTACTTGTCTGCCCATAAAACAGTTGGAGATGAAGGAGTGGCAGAATGTTGCCCAGATCTCAGGAAGTGAGGAAAGGGATTCAGTGTTTCTCCCTCAAGAGAGAGCTGTTATGGTTGAATCAAGGCCATAGTTGCATGAAGGTTTTTATCGGCCATCTGTAAACCAGATCTGCATCAAGACGTTCCCTTCCTCACAGGGATGTCTTGTAGTTTTGTAAGTGGAACTGTAGCATCTTTGTCAACTTCTTGCCTCCTTCAAGCAATTCCCAGGATCCTTTGGCAGGATGTAGAAGCTACAAAATGCTGTCCAAGTGGTTAAAAAGACAACCATGAAACAGTCAAGAGAGCTTTTTCTCTGAAGTCAATCATGAAATGGTCAGAAGAACTTGACGAGTGAGTAAAAGAAGTCAAGACCACCAAGATCCTGAAAATCTCCAACTTGGAGAACCCATTCTGGACATTTTTAGGACAGAAGAGTGAGTTAGTAGTGGTCTTATGGGATGCTGGCCTTTGTAGCATCACCCAACTGCTGAGTCTCCAGAAAGCAAATCTTCTCTGTCGATGCCAAGTCCTCAGGTGGTGAATTGGACCGCTTGGGACTCGAAATTCCAGAACCTTCTCTCAGGTGGAACCACCTCCTCTATTTGTTCTAGAACCTTCCGCCTTCAGCCCAACCTGTGGAGAAGCCCATCCTCCACCGCCTCATCCTTCTCAAACTTCGGGACGCTGCCCCGTATCTACAGCCCGGAAAATTGCTCCGGGGCTTGCGTTTGCATATGCAAAACACCCTCTCTGTTCCTCCCGCTCCCTTACGCCAAGGCTAAGAGGGGAGAAATTTCTTTTTTTAATAGAAAAAAATAGACTTTTGCTAGACAACCCAAGCCCCTGCCTCAGATTTGGCATCATTTGGGGTAAAGGGGGGGAAATGGTTTCCAGCGGTACTTGTTTACACCTTAGCACCTTGACGGTGAGAAACGTCGATGCCGGGTTCAACCAGTCGTGGGTGGGAAAGGGGCAGGAGAGAGAATATATATATATATATATATATATACACACACACACACATATATATGTATATATAGATACATATTTCCAATGTGGACTCTTCCCGTCCTCGCAAAAAGGTGGGGCCCTTTTCGTGAGAAAAATATGACCCCGAATTTCTATATAGAGCAATTTCTTTTTGTAATAAAAAATCTGTAATCGATGGTGAGGAAGTGGTTGACGGAGCAAAACGGAAGCCCCATCCAGACGAAAAAAAAAGAAAAACGCAAAAGATTTCCCCCTTTACAAACTCTCGAATGCATGGTGCTTTGAAACAGGAACTCATGTGACCGAGCTCAACCAATCAGCTGGCTGAGAATGTGCATGGCAAATCAACATTTAAGCGCTCTCCTCCCCGTTCCCTCCCTTCTTTCTTCCTTTGAGGAACAAAGAGAAAAAAATAAGAAACCCAGCCCCACCCAACTTTTGACTTTTTTTTTCTAATTTGCACGAGAAAAGATATTTGGGGTGGGGTGGGGGAATAATGTTTTATACCACATAATGTGCCTTGCCTTCTATGAAAATACGTATTAACTCTAATGACATCACTGCACAGGTGTTGCTGCATGATATTATTCTTATTATTCTTATTATTTGATGCGTGTATGGGGAGGGGGAAAAGCGGGAGAGGAAAGGAAACATGGGGGAGGCACGGGGTGGGAGCGTATTGCCATTTTTAAAAAAAGAAGAATAAAATATAATCAGCATTATGGATGGTTGCATGGGAGGGAATGGGGCAGGTTGCAATGCGGGGACGGACGCGGGGAGGGGGTTTATTATCGGTTTTAATTGCAAAATCATAAGGATCTAAAGTAAGAAATGGGAGGGGGGCTTTGATAGAGATGGGGAAAAAAAGGCTTCAATGGTTTGGCGTGTTCCGCAAATTGTTCTCCTCCGTCTTTGATCCGATTTGCATCTTTGGGCTTTTCCCGCACAAAATTCGGTTGTTTTCGCACCTGTGCAGATTGGGCATGGGATGCCCCAATGGCATGTTTTAAATACAGGAAATTTATTCCCCAGCATAGAAAATAATTTTTCTACATGGAAATATTGTTTTGTGTCGGAAAAGTCCGCTTTCTGTGCAGAATGGACCGTTGTGTGAATTTTCCGCACAAAGAGCCCCAAATTGCGAAAATTCGCATCCGTTCAGGAGTCATTTTTAAAAATTCCCCAAATATTTTTGAATATTTTCAATTTTTCCATCCCTATCAATCACCAAAATTAAACTCCCCAAGGTTTCTTTCAGGGAAAAGATTAAACGCCACTTGATTACGGGAGAAATATTCGCCAAGGAATCATTGAAAGGACTGAAATATCAATTTCTACCCATTTTGATTTTTAAGAAATTGATGATTTTGGAATCTCCCAAAGTCTTTAAACTCGCAGTTCCTTTACCAGTCGATATCATTATGAAATAATATTAAAGAGGAGAATAATTGGGCGCACACCCGAAACGGAAGTGAAAGCCAGTAACGAAATACACGAAATACCAAAAATATAACTGAAGCTGTGCCTAATGAATTTTTTCTGCCGTGTTTTGCGTTTCCCTTTTCCGTCGTCGGCATGTTCCACCTTCGCCGTGTTTTCCTTCCCATGTCGCCATTCGCATTACGATTTTTTTTTGTATAAATAATAGATATAACAGAAAACTTGTAATTTCTGGCTCCCAAAAAAGTCAGACTTGAGGAAATTTGGATCCCACTTTAAAAAAACTTTGGAACATATTAGAAAAACATTTTTCAATTCAGTGTTCCTGGTTGCTTGTTTTCTCGTTCATCCATCTCTCATAGTGAATCATAGTGAGTTGTATATACATGGACACAGATTACTATGCTAAGCATTGGTCGGTGAAGCTCAATTGTACTCGTATGTATGTATATCCAGCGTGTTTTGAATATTGGATTGGAGTCTAAGAAACCCGAGTTCGAATTCCCTAGGCTCGGCTATGCAAATCCATTGGGCAGGCCATACTCTCTCATCTTCAGAGGAAGGCAATTCAAATCCCCTTCTGAATCATTCAGAAAATCCAACTTGACCTGAAAAGACATAATAATAATAATAAATGGCAAGGAAACCCAATGTTTTAGAATAAGACTATGGAAGACCTGGGTCTGAATCCCCTTTTGCTCAGCTATGGACCTTGGGCAAGTCACATTCTCTCAACCTCTGACACTGACATTTCCAATGGAAAGAGGAGAGTAGAGTTGATGTTAATCTTAGAGTGCCCTTGTGTCCCTCCACACTACAGAAATGTAATACTAGGATTCAATGGATTCTAGGGACTTGTAGTTTGGGGAGGCACTAGGACTGTAAATACACTACAAATCCCAGGATTCTTTGGGACGTCGCCATTGCGGTTAAAGTGGAATCATTTCACTACCATTGAAAGATATGAAAGGGCCCCGTATCTTGTTTCTAACAATCATGATCATAGGGGTTCCAATAGGAGGGCAAAGAAAGGATGGGTTTTGATGGACTGCAAAACCCATCCCAGCTGATCCAAGTGTGAGGGAATGCTAGGAGATCTAGTCCATTGGCAACCCTATTCTCCCCCTAACATCATTGGATTTGGTTTGTTAACCATCGGGGATCATGTTTGCCTTTTTCTGACATCATTTTCCATTTTATCGTTCAATGGAGAAGCATGTTGCGAAGAATAGATATAGGTGAGAAATTAGAGACCGACATTGCTTTTGACAACTTACATTGGACGGCATTGCTTCGTGTTCCTTCGCAAACCCGCCTCTCTTTTTTCATTTTCCGCCTCCTCTTCCATGTTGCGCACAGATTCCCCCCAATGCGCTTTGGTCATTTATATTTTTACTGGTGTTTTTTTTTAATAACCATAGTTGTTTATTCTCTGTCTCGCCACTTTGCTTACTACGCTCCGTTTTAGCACAAGACACACATTGCGGCACCAAGGAATGGCAAGCCGGTTTATACTTTAGGGGGAAAGGCAATGGAAGGTGTCCACACTATGAGCTTAAACTGGTTTCGACCTGCATTATATATTATACTTTATTTATATTCTGCTCTATCTCCCTGAGGGAACTCAGAGCAGATTACGGAATACATATAACAAACATTCAATGCTGTTATACAATTAACAGCAAAGACAGACAATACATAGATGCAAGGCTGCCTTCTTTTTCATCTCTGGCATCTGGAGGCTTTGCTCGACACAGCCATGGGGAGGTGCTGTTGTTCTATTTTTCCATGCCAAGGAGCCTGTTGTCCATAGGCACCTTCCTGATAGAATTGCTGGCATGTTTTTCAGGGACGCCTTTTACCTCCCCGCCAAAGTGGTACCTATTTATCTACTCACATTGCTGTTTTCAATCTGCTCGGTAAGCAGAAGCTAGGGCCGATGGCAGGAGCTCACCCTGACCCATGGCTTGAACTGTCAACCTTCCGGTCAACAAGATTTTCTGTAGCTGGCGGTTTAACCCATTGTTCTAACTGCGACCCTCTCTCTTTCTCAAAATGTAGTTCCGCAGACCAAGAACTTTGGTTCAAAATCCCCAGGTACACAAACAATGCGTGCATCTATGCTGTCGAATTCATTTTAACAGCTGCTGGGATTTGTAGTTTTACAGAGCTCTTTCTTGGCCAAACTACAACTCCCAGGATTCCACCGTAGTATCAAAACTGCATTAATTCTACAGGATTAATTGGATCAGTATTTTCCTCAAAAATCAACTCTAAATGCAACCCAAAAAAATGGGTTTGTTTAGATGAAATCAAACACACAAAAGAGCTTGTTTTCCGATGCAATTTATGAATCCAGTCTCTTTATCATGACTCCCTATTACAACCAGGCAACTGGTACATTTCCCGTAAACCTAAACGTAATAACCGTCTTGCTTTTCCTTGGTTGCCAATGCAATATTTTGACCTCTTCGCCTTTGTACGCATCCCGTTCGCTGCCGCGCCGACCTTTTGATGTACCGATTTCCAGGTTTTTTTTCTTGTTAATTTTCTTTTTTTTCCCCTATGCAAAAGTACATTACAATAAATAAATAAAAAAAAACCTAAAAGGACAATTTTAAAAAAATTAAAAAATAAGAAAAAAATAATAAGAAAAGTGGAAAAAATGAGAAAAAATGTATTAAAAAAATTAAATAAGCTATGCTTTCAACTGTCGTGCAGCCTCTTTGTTTTCATTCCAACCAGGAGAAAGAATCCATCCAGACCTGAGACCCAAAAAAGGGGGGTTGAATCTTTTGTTTAGCCATGACTGTCAAAATAAGTCCGCTCAAAAGGGTTGGTTCTTATCCATGCTTTTGCATTTTCATGGTGGCGTTTCAGAGCAGAAGAGACATCACAACCATATGGGACACCACATAGAGCATGGTTCTATTATTATTATTATTATTACTGTGTTGTCAAAGGCTTTCAAAGCTGGAATCATTGGGTTGCTGTGAGTTTTTCGAGCTGTATGACCAATGTGTTCCAGCAGCATTTTCTCCTGATGTTTCACCTGCATCTGAGGGCATCAAATTTGCTCATTGGCAGCCACAGATGTGGGTGAAATGTCATGAGAAAATGCTATGGATACTTGGCCATACAGGCTGGAAAAGTCACAGCAACGCCTTATTATTATTATTTATTAATTTGCCAAAAGAGATCTGGATTCTCCCATAAAAAAGTAAAAAGAGCTTTTGAAAAATAACCCTAAATCCATTATGGAATATACATATATATCTTTATTGCGCTAAAACAGTTGTTTTCGCCTTCCGCACAGTAAGCCAGATCAACTTTGTCCCACAGCGCCACCTGTCAGTCAAACCTAGGAAAGCTCAAAGATCAAATCTTTTTTGCTTAATGCAGAGTGGCTCAATGAAGCTTCAGGTGCCATCTTTGTTCCTGTCCAAGAGGCTTCCTCCCTTCCTCCTTATATAAGACAAATATGGGCGCCGCCATCTTTGTTTTGGGCAGCAAAGAAAAAATGGAACAAACTGAGTCTCCATCTTTGTTATTGGCAGAAGAATATTTGGCCAATTTTACTAGTGGCCAAAGGTACATTGCAAGAGCAGCCATATTTTATTCTGCCACAGTATGTCTGTTAGGCTTGTTTGATCCAAAAAAATGGTTCAAAACTTGTTTCAGATGTAGCTGGTGGTTCGATTCTAAAGTCAATTCCGATTTTCACAGAAAAAAAATGTTCAAAACTTTTCAAAACTTCCGAATCCTTTCGTTAATGGTTTGAAAGTGTTATTTCCTGTTTCATTGGGTGGTCTTTACTTTGAAAGTAGTTGTTTTACTCCAGGAGCGGGGGAAAGCAAATGGGAGGAAATTCACCCTTCCCTGGTTTAAAACTGGCTTCTCTGGCTTGAGCCGGAAGCGGGAAAAGCAAACAGGAGGAAATCCACCATTCTCCGGTTTAAAACTGGCTTCTCTGGCTTGAACCAGAAGCGGGAAAAGCAAACGGGAGGAAATTCACCATTTTCTGGTTTAAAACTGGCTTCTCTGGCTTGAGCCAGAAGCGAGAATAGCAAACAGGAGGAAATTCACCCTTCTCTGGTTAAAAACTGGCTTCTCAGAAGTGGGGGGAAAGCTGAATCATTTCCAACTCACCTCCTGAGTTGGAAAAAAAAATGGCAAGACTAGCTTAGGAAGGGCAAGGGGACTTCCAGTTTCCTAAAGAAAGTTCAAAATCGCTTCAAAAAATGTAATTTTTCCAACTTTATTCTGAATAAAGAAGATTCCGACTGGACGTCACCATGTCTAATGTCTATATAAAAAGGTAAAGGTAGTCCCCTGACATTAAGTCCAGTCATGTCTGACTCTGGGGTGTGGTGCTCATCTCCATTTCTAAGCCGAAGAGCCAGCGTTGTCCGTAGACACCTCCAAGGTCATGTGGCCGGCATGACTGCATGGAGCGTTAACATTAAATTAAATGTTTTTTTACGTGATGTCCAACTTAGCGGCTTCTTAAAGAGGATTGTTTTTTAGTTTCTTATTGTTTGGAATAATAATAATGATGATGATGTTGAACACACCCCAAGGATTTATAGTTCACCAAGGACACCTATATTTCTTCCCTTCTGTCTCCTTCACCCTGTCCTCTGAAGGCCTTTGATAGGGAATTTATACCGCAATATATTGAGAAGGAATGGCCTGGGGAGCATTATGCCAACCAGAATTAATAACCCAAGTTCCAGCTTAAATACTCACCAGTGAAGCCAAAGCATAGGACACAGGATTGGTCCAGAGCGGAGAATGCAGTCACCCCCATGGGAGGGCACAGCCTGGAGATATCACCTCATCTGGTTTTATATTAAACAAGCAAGGTTTTAGAAGACAACAAAAGAAGTAGGGTTGTGGTGAGTTTTACGGGCAGTATGGCCATGTTCCAGTAGCATTCTCTCCTGAGGTTTGGCCTGCATCTGTGGCAAACATCTTCAGAAGTTCTGTTGGCAGTGAAGCAAATGGAGTGTATATATATCTGTGGAATAATGTCCAGGGTGGGAAAAAGAACCCTCGTCTGTTGCAATGAGCAAGCTGGAATAGCACTGAGTAGCCATGAAGCTGCAAAGCCAATCAAAGAGGGTCTCTGCATAGAGATGGTGAAGCAAGTGGAGTGTATATATTAGGCTTGTTTGAGCCAAAAAAAATGGTTCAAAACTCATTTTGGATGTAGGTTTGATTTTAAAGTCAATTCGATTCTGGTGGTTCAATTATAAAGTCAATTCCGGTTTTCACAGGAAAAAAATGTTCAAAACTTTTCAAAACTTCTGAGACTTCATTGGGTGGTCTTTAATTTGAAAGTAGTTGTTTTACTCCAGAAGGCGGGGGGAAGCAAAGGGAGGAAATTCATCCACTCTGTTTTAAAATGCTTCCCAGGCTCAAGACAGAAGTGAGGGGAGAGGAGAGGGAGGAAATTCATCCACTCTGGTTTAAAACGCTTCCCAGGCTCGAGAGAGAAGCGAGGGGAGAGGAGAGGGAGGAAATTCATCCATTTTAGTTTAAAACGGCTTCCCAAACTTGAGCCGAGGCCAGGGACCAGAAGCGGGGGAACACTGAATAATTTCCGACTTACTTACTGCTTCGTAACAGAAATGACGGAAAAAGCTTCAGAAGGGCAAAGGGACTTCCGGTTTCCTTAAAAACTTTGAAATCACTTCAAAAAGCAAATCTTTCCGAATGTATTCCAAATTATGAAGATTCCAACCAAACCTAACCATGCCTAGTATATACGAGGGGCTGCTGATAAGTCTTTGGCTTTACCCAGAAAGAAATGAGATAGGTAGATGAAACTTTATATTTATTCCACATACTCTCCACTGATATTAACACACTTCTCACATTGATATTCCAAGTTCTGTAAGCCTTGCAAAAAGAAGAATTTCAGTTGTGCCTCAAACCAGTCATCTGTAGCAGCCATGGCATCAGAAATTTGCTACCCTTGAGGGGTTTCTTCAGGTTTGGAAACAGATGATAGTCAGAGGGAGCTAGCTCCAGTGAATAAGGTGGGTGGTCAACCAGCTGGAAGCCGAGCTCCACCAGTTTTGACATGGTTGCTTGTGCAGTGTGAGCAGAGGCGTTGTCTTACAGGAACAAGATTCCTTTGGGCAGCTTGCTGAGCCTTTTGACCTTCAGAGCTGCCTTCAATTGGTCCAAAAGTTCAGTGTAATACCTTGCATTGATGGTGGAACCATTTTGAAGGTAGTCCACTAGCAGCATGCCCTCCTTATCCCAGAACACAGACGCCATCGCCTTTGTGGCTGATTTTTGCACCCTCAACTTCTTTGGACGAGGAGACGAGGAGAACCACTGGTCCTCCACTCTTTTGACTGCTCCTTAGTTTCAGGGTCATACAAATAAATCCAGGTCTCATCCATAGTGGCCAGTCGATCCAGGAAGTTCTTATCGGTCCCAAAACGCTGACAAATGGACCCAGAAGTTTTCACCTGCATGCTTTTCTGATCTGTTGTCAAACATTTGGAGACCCACATTGCAGAGAGTGTAGTGAATTTTACCTAGTAGGCCTGAAAGGAAGCCTGGATAACAGTATGACAAGCTTCCATTTTGGGAGTGTAAGCCAAGGAAGCAGCCTTCTTGAGTGAGGATAGCTAGAAGATGGGAGGAGTTTGAGGTCTCCTGGGATTGGCTAGAGCAAGTGGGAGGAGCCAGGTCTTAGGAGGGAAAAGATTTCAGCTTCTGTGGGAGTTGAGAACTGGGAGCTGGTGGGTGAAGAAGTGTTTTTGAAACTAGGTTTTCAGGGAGAGAGTATCTGTGAGACAGGGGCTGATGAACTGACAGGAGAAAAGTCAGACGGCAGCACAAGGGATTAGCTCTCTAGACTGAGTTAGTTAGCAAGAAGAACTCTGGGAAGAGTTAGCTGATAACTCAGGGACTAACTAGGATAGTTTAGTCAGAAACTCCTTACTATTTCTCCGAAGTAGAGTGAGGGATTTTTGTTCATAGTAGCTAGATCTGTTTGATTAGCTCTGACTGTAACTAAGTGATGAAACGTATTCTAGCAACTTTTGTAGAATAAGCCGTGGAACTTTTGTTCTGGAAAAGATTGTTAAGGAAGTGGTCTGCAAACACTTAGAAACAAATGTGGTCATTTGTAATAGTCAACATGAATTGATCAAAAACAAGTCATGCCAGACTAATCTGATCTCTTTTTTCGATAGAGTTACAAGCTCGGTAGATGCGGGGAATGCCGTGGATGTAGCGTACCTGGATTTCAGTAAGGCCTTCGACAAGGTCCCCCATGACCTTCTGGCAAGGAACTAGTCCAATGTGGGCTAGGCAAAACTACGGTGAGGTGGATCTGTAATTGGTTAAGTCGACGAACACAGAGAGTGCTCCAATGCTTCCTCTTCATCCTGGAAAGAAGTGACAAGTGGAGTGCCGCAGGGTTTCGTCCTGGGCCCGGTCCTGTTCAACATCTTTATTAATGACTTAGATGAAGGGTTAGAATGCAGGATCATCAAGTTTGCAGACGACACCAAATTGGGAGGGATAGCCAATACTCCAGAGGACAGGAGCAGGATTCAAAACGATCTTGACAGATTAGAGAGATGGGCCAAAACTAACAAAATGAAGTTCAACAGGGACAAATGCAAGATACTCCACTTTGGCAGGAAAAACAAAATGCAAAGATACAAAATGGGGGACAATGCCTGGCTCGAGAGCAGTACGTGTGAAAAAGATCTTGGAGTCCTCATGGACAACAAGTTAAACATGAGCCAACAATGTCATGTGGCGGCAAAAAAAGCCAATGGGATTTTGGCCTGCATCAATAGGAGCATAGTGTCTAGATCTAGGGAAGTCATGCTACCCCTCTATTCCGCTTTGGTTAGACCACACCTGGAATATTGTGTCCAATTCTGGGCACCACAATTCAAGAGAGATATTGACAAGCTAGAATGTGTCCAGAGGAGAGCGACTAAAATGATAAAAGGTCTGGAGAACAAGCCCTATGAGGAGCGGCTTAAGGAGCTGGGCATGTTTAGCCTGAAGAAGAGAAGGCTGAGAGGAGATATGATAGCCATGTATAAATATGTGAGAGGAAGTCACAGGGAGGAGGGAGCAAGCTTGTTTTCTGCTTCCCTGGAGACTAGGACGCAGAACAATGGCTTCAAACTACAAGAGAGGAGATTCCATCTGAACATGAGGAAGAACTTCCTGACTGTGAGAGCCGTTCAGCAGTGGAACTCTCTGCCCCGGAGTGTGGTGGAGGCCCCTTCTTTGGAAGCTTTTAAACAGAGGCTGGATGGCCATCTGTCAGGGGTGATTTGAATGCAATATTCCTGCTTCTTGGCAGGGGTTGGATTGGATGACCCATGAGGTCTCTTCCAACTCTTTGATTCTATGATTCTATGTAAAATATGAAGGGTATTGATCCCCCAATCTCTGTGACATATCACCATGAATACCCTTCGTGGGCTTTCCTTGCAGAAACAACAATTTTATCACTCTCACTTGCTGTGAATATTACCATTTTGTTTTCCCTCGTGCCTAGATCACTGTTGCCATAAGCCACAAACACAAAATTTTGAAAACATATATTAGACACATAAGGCTTTCATGTGATGTAACATTCATTACCATAGAAACAAAACAAGAACACAAAGCCAAGGACTTTATCAGCACCCCCTCGGATGTCTGTGGAATACTGTCCAGGGTGGGAGAAAGAACCCTTGCCTGTTTGAAGCGAGTGTGAATGTTGCTATTAGCAAGCTTGTATAGCAATGAGTAGCCATGAAGTTTGCAAAGTCAATCCACTTCAAGAAGTCCGACGTGAGTCAATAATAATAATAATAATAATAATAATAATAATAATAATAATACATTGTATATATTACTCATCTCCTAGGCACATAATTGTTTAAGACTAATAATAAAAGCACATTTTATTTATTACTCATTTCTTCTTACAGCTTGAAGCTGGGCACATCACTGTTAAAATAATAATAATAATAATAATAATAATAATAATAATAATAATAATAATGGGTCGTGTCAGGAGCGACTTAAGAAACTCCAAGTCAATTCTGGTGTGAGAGAATTGGCCATCTGTAAGGACGTTGCCCAGGGGACGCCCGGATGTTTAGATGTTTTACCATCCTCGTGGGAGGCTTCTCTCATGTCCCCGCATGGGGAGCTGGAACTGACAGAGGGAGCTCATCAACGCTCTCCCTGGATTCAAACCTCCAACCTGTCGGTCTTCAGTCCTGCCAGCACAAGGGTTTAACCCACTGCGCCACCGGGGGCTCCTAATAATAATAATAATAATAATAATAATATGTATTTGTTATTTGTCTCTCCTAATGGCTTGACAGGGGGCCCTGGTGGCGCAGTGGGTTAAACCGCTGAACTGTTGAGCTTGTTGACCGAAAGGTCGCAGGTCTGAATCCAGAGAGCGGCATGAGCTTCCGCTGTTAGCCCCAGCTTCTAACAACCTAGCAGTTCGAAAACATGCAAATGTGAGTAGATGAATAGGTAACGCTCCGGCGGGAAGATAATGGCGCTCCATGCAGTCATGCCGGCCACATGACCTTGGAGGTGTCTACGGACAACGCCGGCTCTTCCGTTTAGAAATGGAGATGAGCACCACACCCCAGAGTCGGATATGACTGGACTTAATGTCAGGGGAAAACTTTTACCTAATGGCTTGACATTGCAATTTCCCCGCTGGCCACTAGAGACCAATGCTTGACTCCCTCCTAATAAAATAGTAAAATAATATATATCATAATAAAATAATAAAATAATAAAAATAATATATAATAAAAATAATAATGTATAATATTATAATATGTACCTGCATCGAAGACATGACAGCTACCACAGAACATCTGCTCTATGAACTATGCTGAGACAAGAAATGTTGTTATGAATAACTTTCCTACACTGGAAAAGAATATCCCACTTCTGACACCAATTTGTCATGAATGACTTTTCAATAACTTCAAAACATATGTTCTTTTTATTGCAATTTCCAGTGTGAGAGGGTATATCAGATTACAGAGCTTTTATGAATGACATTAGACATACAGATTCTATGCAACTACATTGGCTTTACAATTACGTGGCTAACAAACAACGGAGAATTACATTTTCACTTAGCATTCACTCCACATGTACACACATTCATCCTCAGGCATTCAGATATTACCATATCCTTTTCTCCCTCCTTGAAGAAGTACCTGTTAGGCCAGACCTTGCTTTCCTGCAGCCTGTCAACGTACAGTTCCAAAACTTCCATAACGCCATAACTTCAAAATGTCAAAATGCCAAAACTTCTTTCCCTAAGAACAATGCCAAGGATCAGATCTCTGTTTTCCATACAGCAGAATCTGACTCCCTGCACAAAATCCAAGACTCCAAAATGCACTTCTTCCTCTTCTCTTGAGAAGGAAGCCCCAAAGTGTACAGAATCATGCTTTCCCATAACATATCTGCCACTTCATCGCTATGATACTTCACCTTGTTGATGGGAAGCTTCCCACCGGAGTGGAAATCATCTATCGGACAGATGGCAAGCTGTTTAACCTCAGCAGACTGAAAGTCAAAACTAAGGTTACAACATCTGTTATAGAACTCCAGTATGCTGATGACAATGTCATCTGTGCGCATTCAGAAGAAGATCTGCAAGCCACTCTAAACACCTTCGCAGAAGCATACAAGCAGCTCGGCCTGTCATTGAACATCAAGAAAACCAAAGTGCTCTTCCAGCAGTCACCAGCCCATCCCTCTCCAATGCCAAGAGATACAGCTTAATGGTGTAACATTAGAAAATGTTGACCATTTCCGCTACCTTGGCAGCCACCTCTCCACCAAAGTCAACATCGACACCGAAATACAACACCGCCTGAGCTCTGCGAGTGCAGCATTTTTCCGAATGAAGCAGAGAGTGTTTGAGGACTGGGACATCCGTAGGGATACCAAGGTGCTTGTTTATAAAGCTATTGTCCTCCCAATCCTGTTATATGCCTGCGAAACATGGACCGTCTACAGACGTCACATGCAACTCCTGGAACAATTCCATCAGCACTGCCTCCGGAAAATCCTGCAAATCTCTTGGGAAGACAGGCGGACAGATGTCAGCGTGCTGGAAGAAGCAAAGACCACCAGCATTGAAGCAATGGTCTTCCGACATCAACTCCGCTGGACCGGCCACGTTGTCTGGATGCCCGACCACCGTCTCCCAAAGTAGTTTCTCTACTCCGAACTCAAGAACGGAAAACAGAATGTTGGTGGACAGGAAAAGAGATTTAAAGATGGGCTCAAAGCCAACCTCAAAAACTCTGGCATAGACACTGAGAACTGGGAAGCCCTGGCCCTTGACCACTCCAGCTGGAGGTCAGCTGTGACCAGCAGTGCTGCAGAATTTGAAGAGGCACGAATGGAGGGTGAAAGAGAGAAACGTGCCAAGAGGAAGGCGCGTCAAGTCAACCCCAACCGAGACAGCCTCCCACCTGGAAACCAATGCCCTCACTGTGGGAGAGGATACAGATCAAGAATAGGACTCCACAGCCACCTACGAACCCACCCCCAGGACACCGAACTTGGAGGACCATCTTACCAGTCTCTCGGGAATGTATAGATAACAGGTCCCCCTTCTACTCCCCCTTTCAACATTCTTTCTCTGTCCTGCTGTCTTACTTACACAGAGAGAACCTGATTTTTCTATACATTTCAGTGCTGGTAAAGTACATACAATATATGCATAAATAAATATCTATTTTTCCAATATCTCCCCATCAATAACACAGTTAAGAGCAATTAAATTACATCATAAATACATATAAAACATAAAAGCAAAACAAACTATATAAGTCTATAAAACCAATGTTCAATTCATCTCGCATGACAGAGGGTGCCTCCAGGCAAGAGAGGCTAAGCTACCTCTATGCAGATGCCCTCACTGATTGACTTTGCAGCTTCATGGCTACTCAATGCTATTCAAGCTTGCTCATTGCAACATTCACACTCAGCTTTCGATACCATTGACCATGGTGCCCTTCTGGGAAGATTCGCTGGGGTGGGACTCGGGGGCATGGTTTTCCTGTGACTCCGGTACTTCCTGGAGGGTCGTTCCCAGTTGGTGAAGCTGGGGGACTCCTGCTCAGACCCCTGGCCATTGACCTGTGGGGTCCCGCAAGGCTCTATTTTGTCTCCCATGCTATTTAACATCTACATGAAACCCTTGTCATCCGGAGTTTTGGAGTACGGTGCCACCTCTATGCAGATGACATCCAACTCCACTACTCTTTTCCATCAGATTCCAAGGAAGCCCTTCGAATACTGGACCAGTGCCTGGCCGCTGTGACGATCTGGATGAGTATGAACAAGCTGAGGATCAATCCTGACAAGATAGAGGTCCTCCAGGTCAGTCACTCGTCTGATCGGAGTATTTGGTGGCAACCTGTGCTGGACGGGGTTGTATTCCCCCTGAAGTCACAGGTCCGCAGCTTGGGGGTCCTCCTGGACTCAGCGCTGACTCCTTCGAGCAATTAAAACTTGTGCGCCAACTGCAACCATACCTCGTGAAGTCTGACTTGACCACGGTGGTCCACACCTTAGTTACCTCTGGACTGGATTACTGCAATGCACTCTACGTGGGGCTGCCCTTGAAGACGGCCCAGAAACTACAACTTGTCCAACGTTCGGCAGCCAGATTAATAACTGGGGCTAGTTATAGGGAGCGGTCGACCCCCATGTTTAAGGAGCTCTACAGATGCCATTTATTTTCTGGGTCCAATTCAAGGTGCAGGTTATCACCTACAAAGCCCTAAACGGTTTGTGACCCGCCTACCTCCATGACCGTATCTCTCTCCATGAACCAACCCGGGCCCTTCAATCTTCGGGGAAGGCCCTCCTTTCCCCCCCCCCCCAGCGAATCTCACAAGCTCGTCTTGTGGGCACAAGGGAGAGAGCCTTCTCCTCTGTGGCTCCCCAACTCTGGAACCCATTACCTGGAGAGATCAGGAAAGCCCCTTCACTAGAAACATTTAAAAAGAACCTTAAAACCTGGCTCTTCCGCTGCGCCTTTGGCGAGTAGGTGCACAACATGATACTACTGCTCCCCTCAACGCTTGTGTCACTGGAGTACACGCCGCCCAAATGGGAAGTTTAGTTTCACAACCCTGTGTGTCTTTATGAGCTCCCTCCAAATAACTTGCTCCTATTTTTATCTCATTAGAGTTTTTAAACATTTTCTCCTGCACACGTGGCCCACCCACTGTTACTGTGATTGTGTTTATTGTAATAATATTTTGTTATTGTATTCATATGTTTTATGTAATTTTGACAATGTTGTTTGTTGTTTAGGTTTTGGTTTTATTTTGCTGTAATATGTTGTCCGGGCTTGGCCCCATGTAAGCCGCTCCAAGTCCCCATTGGGGAGATGGTGGCGGGGCATAAATAAAGTTTATTATTATTTTTCCAACAGACATGGGTTCTTTATCCACTCTGGACATCATTCCACAGGGATATATACACTCCACTTGCTTCACTGCCAAAAAAAAACTTCTGAAGATGCTTGCCACAGATGCAGGTGAAACATCAGGAGAGAATGCAGCTTGAATATGGACATACAGCCCAATCAGAGAGAAAAGGCAACAGGGCGAATCGGAGATCCTTGGCAGCAGGAAAGGTAACTTTACCTGTTTGCAGGTAACTCAATTCCCTTTGCAGGGAGATCTGTTTCTCATTTCCCAGATGCTCTTTCTTTCCGACGCTTCGATGTACTTTCGGTCCTTTCTTCCCAAAAGCATTTCCAGAGTTTACACATTGGCTTCTAGGAAACCGTAAGTGGAATATTTGTTCATGGGTTCTAAAAGGGAAAATAGCATTGTTGATTTTGTAGGGTTGAAAGCATTGATATACCTGACAATGTCCGAAATGCCAGCACTGACTCTCTATTTGTTTATTGCAGAAAGCCAGAAATGAAGAGCCTGAAGGCCCGCTTCAAAAAGTCGGACGTGAGTCAATAATAATAATAATAATAATAATAATAATAATAATAATAATAATAATAATAATAATAATAATAATATTGTATATATTACTCATCTCCTGGGCACATAATTGTTAAAGACTAATAATATTTATAGTATTTATTACCCATCTCTTCTTACAGAATTGAAGCTGGGCACATCATTGTTAAAATAATAATAATAATAATAATAATAATAATAATAATAATAATAATAAGTATTTGTTATTTGTCTCTCCTAATGGCTTGACAGGAGCCCTGGTGGCACAGTGGGTTAAACCGCTGAGCTATTGAGCTTGTTGACCGAAAGGTCGCAGGTTCGAATCCAGGGAGCGGTGTGAGCTTCTGCTGTTAGCCCCAGTTTCTGACAACCTAGCAGTTTGAAAACATGCAAATGTGAGTAGATCAATAGGTACTGCTCTGGCGGGAAGGTAACAGCACTCCATGCAGTCATGCCAGGCCCATGACCTTGGAGGTGTCTATGGACAACGCCAGCTCTTCGGCTCAGAAATGGAGATGAGCACCACACCCCAGAGTCGGACATGACTGGACTTAATGTCAGGGGAAAACATTTACCTTTACCTAATGGCTTGACATTGCAATTTCCCCGCTGGCCTCTAGAGGCCAATGTTTGACTCCCTCCTAATAAAATAGTAATACAGTATAATATATATAATTAAAAATAATAAAATAATAAAAAATAATATATAATAAATGAATAATAAAATAATAATGCATAATATTGTGTTGGATGGGGCCGCACTCCCCCTGAAGATGCAGGTTCGCAGCTTGGGTGTGACCCTGGACTCATAGCTGAGCCTGGAACCCCAGGTTTCGGCGGTGACCAGGGGAGCATTTGCACAGCTAAAGCTTGTGCGCCAGCTGCGCCCGTACCTTGGGAAGTCTGACTTGGCCACGGTAGTCCACGCTCTGGTTACATCCCGTTTAGACTACTGCAACGCTCTCTACGTGGGGTTGCCTTTGAAGACAGCTCGGAAGCTCCAACTAGTCCAACGCTCGGCAGCCATGATTTTAACAGGAGCGGAGCGCAGGGAGCATACAACCCCCCTGTTGCGCCAACTCCACTGGCTACCGATCTGCTGCCGGGCTGAATTCAAAGTGCTGGCGTTGGCCTTTAAAGCCCTAAACGGTTCCGGCCCAAGCTACCTATCTGACCGCATCTCTGCCTATGAACCCACCAGGAGTTTGAGATCTTCCGGGGAGACCCTGCTCTCGATCCCGCCTGCTTCTCAAGCTCGGCTGGCGGGGACGAGAGATAGGGCCTTCTCGGTGGTGGCTCCTCGGCTGTGGAACGCCCTTCCTACGGACATTAGACTAGCACCATCTCTAATGGTATTCCGCAAAAAGGTGAAGACCTGGATGTTTGTGCAGGCGTTTGAGTAATTTAGTGCAATCTGGTAATGGAACATAGGAATGGAACAATGGACGACGAACCTGGACTACGCTTGGATGATGAGAAGATTGGGTACGGTTGTTTTTTGTAATAATTGTGCATTGTAATTGCTTATTGGTAATTTATGGATAATGTGTTAAGTCAATTGTTATATGTTGTATGGAACCACTGCTGTTTCTACTGTTTTTACTGTTTGTGAACCGCTGTGAGTCGCCTTCGGGCTTGAGATACAGCGGTATATAAGCAAAGTAAATAAATAAATAATAAATAAATAATAGATAAAATAATAAAAATAACAAAATAATAAAACAATAATATGTAATAATAAGCACCGGGATTGTGGCGCAGCTGGCTGAGTGTCAGCTGCATTAAGATCACTCTGACCAAAAGGTCATGAGTTCGAAGCCAGCCCGGGTTGGAGTGGTTTCCAACCAATTGTGTAGCCTGTTGTCGACCTTTGCAACCCGACAGTTGCATCTGTCAAGTAGGAAAATAAGGTACTACCTTAAAGTGTGGGGAGGCTAAATTAACTAATTTATGAGGCCATAAAGACTTCAGTAAAAGCATGTGGGGAATGCAGAAGTACTTCATCAGTGTTGCAGATGGACGATGAAAGCAACAGCTCCCCTGGCGGCCAGAAAAAAGTTAAATAGCCTCTGTCTGTCTGTATATGTTGTATGTCAAAATTGGCATTGAATGTTTGCCATATATGTGTACACAGTAATCCGCCCTGAGTCCCCTGCGGGGTGAGAAGGGCAGAATATAAATACTGTAAATAATAATAAATATATACTAAAATAGTAACATAATAATAAAATATTAATAATACAATAATAATAGAAACACTATGCCCCAAGTAGCAACAGTAAGAACTGACCATGGAACGACAGACAGGTTCAAGATTGGGAAAGGCGTACGGCAGGGTTTCATCCTCTCACCCAACCTATTCAACTTGTATGCAGAACACATCAAGCGATGTGTGGTGCTTGACGTATGGAAGGCTGGGGTGAAAATTGCTGGAAGAAACATTAACAACCTTAGATATGCAGATGATACCACTTTGACAACTGAAAGCGAGGAGGAGCTGAGGAGCCTTCTAATCAAGGTGAAAGAAGAAAGTGCAAAAACTGGGTGGCAGCTAAACATAAAAAAACCAAGATTATGGCAACAAGAATGATTGACAACTGGGAAATAGAGGGAGAAAACGTGGAGGCTGTGACAGACTTTGTATTTCTAGGTGCAAAGATTACTGCAGACGCAGACGGCAACCAGGAAATCAGGAGACGCTTACTTCTTGGGAGGAGAGCAATGAAGAGTAGAGACATCACACTGGCAACGAAGATCCGCATAGTCAAAGCAATGGTATTCCCCGTAGTCACCTACGAAGGTGAGAGCTGGACCATAGGGAAGGCTGAGCGAAGGACGATAGATGCCTTTGAACTGTGGTGCTGGAGAAAAGTGCTGAGAGTGCCTTGGACCGTGAGAAGATCCAACCAGTCCATCCTCCAGGAAATAAAGCCCAACTGCTCATTAGAGGGAAGGATATTAGAGGCCAAGATGAAGTACTTTGGCCACATCATGAGAAGAAAGGAAAGCTTGGAGAAGACAATGATGCTGGGGAAAATGGAAGGAAAAAGGAAGTGGGGCCGACCAAGGGCAAGATGGATGGATGGCATCCTTGAAGTGACTGGCTTGACCCTGAAGGAGCTGGGGGTGGTGACAGCTGACAGGGAGCTCTGGCATGGACTGGTCCATGAAGTCACAAAGAGTCGGAAACAACTGAACAAATGAACAACAGCAATTGTTATCGCTTTGTTTTAAATTGTATTCTGCCTTGGGCTTGGGCCCCATGTAAGCCGCCCCGAGTCCCTTCAGGGAGATGGAGGTGGGGTAGAAAAACAAAGTTCTTCTTCTTGTTGTCACTTAGATGACTCATCTTGAATGAGTCTAGCCCCCATGGCACTAGAGTCAATTTAACTTATACAGAAAGTATTGTTTTTCCATGGAAGAAATAAAAGTTCAGTTGCAGGGAATAAGAAAGAGGAAATAGCTGTTTTGGAGAGACGGCGGCATGGTTTCCTGTGACTGTGAACTACATGCCAAATGATAAATGTCATCCATTATCCAAGCAGCGATACAAAGGACAGTTGGTCCTCAGGGCTCCAGTAGTCCTTGGTATCGCTTGAACTTATGGCGGTAGCTGATTAAGTCTAGTTTCATGGAAATGAAGCCCAGCAAAACTTTGTCACGTCTCCCCTGGGCAAGGAATGTAGGCGGAAGTCACCACATCGCTGAGCCGGCAGCTTCTCCAATAATTTCATTAGGAGATATAAAAGTATAGACAAGATTAAACATATAAATATGAGGAACCATGGATACGGGGCACCCAAACTGGAGGCCCGATCTCTGCATGCTGGGGGGGGGGGGGTCCACATAGAGACTGGTATACGCGAGGCTTGCGAGGGGCTTCAATCTCCCCCAGGTTTGTCGTGGGGAAGAAAAATATAAGAGGAGGAGGGAATGGAAGCAAGAAAAGAATAAAAATGTATTGTTGAAGGCTTTCATGGCCGGAATTACTGGGTTGTTGAAGGTTTTTCAGGCTATATGGCCATGTTCTAGAGGTATTCTCTCCTGACGTTTCGCCTGCATCTATGGCAAGCATCCTCAGAGGTTATGAGGTCTGCTGGAACTAGGAAAATGGGTTTATATATCTGTGGAAGGACCAGAGTGGGACAAAGGACTCTTGTCTGCTGGAGCTAGGTGTGAATGTTTCAACTGACCACCTTGATTAGCATATAATGGCCTGACCATTACACTACACAGAGAAGCCATTAAAATACACAAGCATGTGGACAATTTCAACAGAAAGGAAGAAACAATGAAAATGAACAAAATCTGGCTACCATTTAAAAAAAATTAAATTACAACAGCAAAACAACAGAGAGATAACAATCAAGGACACCTAATCACCTCTCAACAGAAGATTGCGCCAGGCACTGCCAGGCCATCAAATGCTAATCAAGGTGGTCAGTTCACACCTAGCTCCAACAGACAAGAGTTCTTTGTCCCACCCAGGTCATTCCACAGATATATAAACCCATTTTCCTAGTTCCAACAGACCTCACTACCTCTGAGGATGCTTGCCATAGATGCAGGTGAAACGTCAGGAGAGAATGCCTCTAGACCATGGCCATATAGCCCAAAAAAACCTACAACAACGCAAAGAATAAAAACTCATACAAAAGAGTCTGTGAATATGGCGGAATCGTACAGTGGATAACACAGGACCCACGGTTTAGGGAAAGGACGTACACAAGGGATCAGTGGGTCTGTGTGGGACCTTCATGGTTCCCAGTCCCACGGGGCTAGGGTTAGACAGGAGTTATGAGATCTAGGTCTTGGTGCAAGGGAAGGAATTATGGGTTAGGTAGTTAATAGGGAAAAGGGAAAGGTACAAGATTTGGTGTGGGGCTTCCAGGAGAACTGGAGCCTCAAGAGGGTGGTGTTAGGCTGGTGGGCTCAGGGGGCCCAAAGACAGCTTGGAGCAAAAGTTCATGGAGGGGAGGAATGATGGCTTTCGGTATCGGTATCCGCAGTTTAAAGGGATGCAGTTTCTGGGTCCAGTGGGGGCAAGATCAGGTTAATGGGGGTTTATAGGTATATATGTGGTGGGTGAGGAAGTGCAGACTCTGGTCTGGGTCTGGAGTGGCCACAAGTCCCAAGCCTCGTCAGCTGCAGCTAGGAATGAGGAAGTAGTTTGAAAAAGTGGCGGAAAAGGAAAAGGAGGCATAGAAAGGTTTTGATGCTGGTGGCTGCTGCTGGGTCCCTCCAGACTGAGGGAGGCTGACAAGAATTCATCGAGGTGAGGGTTGAGGCAAAGTTTGTTACAGTAAGTCGTAACAGAATCAAGTATGTGTGTGTGTGTTAAAGAAAACCTTATGCCGTTAATTATTATGTGCAGCTGCTAATGTAGGTCAACTAGTAAGTTTGGACCACACCCGGTGGGGCATTTTGCTCAACCATTTCTACTGCTCTCTCATTTGGAAGAAGGTGAAGAAACCTTATTCTGTATTGCTTACAAAGACTATGTAAGTTTGTTGCACTGTTTGTAACATTGCAAGTTTATGTTTTAACTCTGGTGATAAGAGTAAAGTTTTTCTGTTCTTTTTCCTCTTGCCTGGGTGCAATGTTATTGTGTCTTCTGCATTGGACTTGACTTAGATATGCTTAACGCAACAAAGTGAACCTGTGGAACTCTCCGCTGCAGGTCAGCATGGTTCAAATAAATAGTTTTGATGGGGGGGGGCTCTTTTGATCTTAATGACAACATCCAACTCTATCACTCCTTTTCACCTGTTGTAGGTTTTTTTGAGCTATATGGCCATGTTCTAGATCAGGGGTCCTCAAACTTTTTAAACAGAGGGCCAGGTCACAGTCCCTCAAACTGTTGGAGGGCCGGATTATAATTTGAAAAAAAAAAACCATGAATTCCTATGCACACTGCACATATCTTATTTGTAGTGCAAAAAAACACTTTAAAACAATACAATAATTAAAATGAAGAAATTTTTAACAAATATAAACTTATTAGTATTTCAGTGGGAAGTGTGGGCCTGCTTTTGGCTGATGAGATATGTTGTTGTTGTTGCTGCTGCTGCTGCTGTGTGTGTATGTTTCAAGTCATTTCAGACTTAGGTTGACCCTGAGCAAGGGCCTTGTAAATGACCTTGGAGGGCCGTATCTGGCCCCCGGGCCTTAGTTTGAGGACCCCTGTTCTAGAGGCATTCTCTCCTGATGTTTCGCCTGCATCTATGGCAAGCATTCAGAGGTAGTGAGGTCTGTTGGAACTAGGAAAATGGGTTTCTATATCTGTGGAATGACCAGGGTGGGACAAAGAACTCTTGTCTGTTGGAGCTAGGTGTGAATGTTTCAACTGACCACCTTGATTAGCATTTGATGCCTGGCAGTGCCTGGGGGAATCTTCTGTTGAGAGGTGATTAGGTGTCCTTGATTGTTACGTCTCTGTTGTTTTGCTGTTGTAATTTTAGAGTTTTTTTTTAAAAAAATGGTAGCCAGATTTTGTTCACATTCATGGTTTCCTCCTTTCTGTTGAAATTGTCCACATGCTTATTGTCCACACCAGAAACGACTTGGAGTTTCTCAAGTCGCTCTTTACACGACAAAAAAAAAACAAAAACTGTTGCTAAGGAGGCTGTTCAGGTCCTGAACCCCAAGATTATGGCAACCAGAGGGAGAAAACGTGGAGGCCATGACAAACTTTGTATTTCTAGGTGCAAAGATGACTGCAGACGCAGACTGCAGCCAGGAAATCAGGAGACACTTACTTCTTGGGAGGAGAGCAATGTCCAATCTCGATAAAATAGTGAAGAGTAGAGACATCACACTGGCAACGAAGATCCGCATAGTCAAAGCCATGGTATTCCCCATAGTCACCTACGGATGTGAGAGCTGGACCATAAGGAAGGCTAAGTGAAGGAAGACAGATGCTTTTGAACTGTGGAGGTGCTGGAGGAAAATTCTGAGAGTGCCTTGGACCGCGAGAAGATCCAACCAGTCCATACTTCATGAAATAAAGCCTGACTGCTCATTGGAGGGAAGGATAGTAGAGGCCAAGATGAAGTAGTTTGGCCACATCATGAGAAGAAGGGAAAGTTTAGAGAAGACAATGATGCTGGGGAAAGTAGAAGGTAAAAGGAAGAGGGGCCGACCAAGGGCAAGATGGATGGATGGATGGCATCCTTGAAGTGACTGGACTGACCTTGAAGGAGCTGGGGGTGGTGACAGCTGACAGGGAGCTCTGGCGTGGACTGGTCCATGAGGTCACGAAGAGTAAGAAACGACTGAACGAATGAACAACAACATCCCCCACTTGCATGGAAGCCATCAGCCACTAGAGGCCACTGCCTGACTCCATCCTAATGAAATAAATACATAATAATACATAATAATGACATAATACTAAAATAACAAAATAATAATAAAATAAAAATATTATAATATTAAAATAATAATAAAATAAAATAATAATATGTAATATTGCTATAATATATAATAAAATAATATAATAATAATAATGAAGTAATAAAATATAATAAAATAATAAAAACATAATAATAAAATATTAAAAATACAATAATCTATATAAATAAAAATGTAATGTTTGTTTGTGGTATTAACAGAACTCAGAAACCACTGGTCAAATTGACACCAAATTTGGACACAAGACACATAACAGTCCGAGTGTCCATCACCCATAAACACACACACACACACACACACACACACACACAAAACCCCAGCAGAACAGACTTAAAAACCCAAAAATACACCATATATACATACACACATACACTCATATACATATGCACATGCACACATTCATACACACATGCGTATATATGTATATGCACAAACACACACAAATACACACATACACACACACACATATATACATATACACATGCACACACATATACATATCCACACACATACATATATACACACAAATATGCATATAGACAAACACACACATATACACAATATGCATGTACACATAAATACACACATATATACACAAATATATATACACACACATATACACCCCTATATATATGTATATGTATATAAGCAAACACACATATATACACAAATATATACACAATATGCATATACACATATAAACACACAAATACACAAATATATATACACACACACACATACACACACACATATATACACACACACATATACACCCCAGGGGCGGCTCAACGCATTATGCAAAGTAAGCATTTGCAGTATAGTTGATTTTGCCCAGGGGCGTTCTTGAGGTGCTCTTGGAGGAAAATAGACCTTGACATATATGCGAGTTGTAGTCACTGAGATGTATAGTTCACCTACAATCAAAGAGCATTCTGAACTCCACCAATGATGGAATTGAACCAAATATGGCACACAGAACTCCCATGATGAACAGAAAATATATATCTGTGATTGGTTGGGGGGGGAGGGGAATACTGTTTGCTTATTGTTGAAAATTACCTAGGGCCGCCTCTGATACACCCCTATATATATATGTATATGTATATAAGCAAACACACATATATACACAAATATATACACATATATACACAATATGCATATTGTGTGTATTTGTGTATTTGTGTGTTTATGTGTGTATATGCATATACACACATAAACACACAAATACACAAATACACACACACACATATATATATGCAAACACACACATACACACACATATACACAAACAAAACACATATACACAGACTGGGCCACAGCAGGGGACGGCTAGTAATCTATATAAATAAAAATGTAATGTTTGTGGGATGAACATAACACAAAAACCGCTGGACGAATTAACACCATATTTGGACACAAGACACCTATCAGGCCAACAAGTGACCATCACTCAGAAAAACACTGAAAAACACTGCAGAAGGGACTTAAAAAGCCAAAAAAGCAAAAAATGCAATAAAATGCATGTGCAAAACTACATATATATATATATATATATATATATACACACACACACACACACGCAAACACACATAATACACAGGGGGATGGCTAATACAATAATAATAGTAATGCTACGCCCCACTAAAGGCCACTGCCTGAGTCCATCCTTTTCCCTTCCTGAGCTTCTTCTTTGCCATTGCTATTCCCTCATTGGCCACTAGAGGCCACTGCCTATTTTATTTATCGTGTCATCAGCAACCATACCATTGTATTACATTACATACAGAACAAAACAAACAAACAGATAAAAAAAGCACAAATTTTGCAAACTTGGTAGTTGATTAAATGTCCTTTGACCAGTATCTGGCCACTTGGAGTGCCTCTGGTGTTGCCGCAAGAAGGTCCTCCATTGTGCATGTGGCAGGGCTCAGGTTGCATTGCAGCAGGTGGTCAGTGGTTTGCTCTTCTCCACACTCACATGTCGTGGATTCCACTTTGTAGCCCCATTTCTGAAGGTTGGCTCTGCATCTCGTGGTGCCAGAGCGCAGTCTGTTCAGCGCCTTCCAAGTCGCCCAGTCTTCTGTGTGCCCAGGGGGAGTCTCTCATCTGGTATCACCACGGATTGAGGTGCTGGGTTTGAGCCTGCCACTTTTGGACTCTCGCTTGCTGAGGTGTTCCAGCGAGTGTCTCTGTAGATCTTAGAAAACTATTTCTTGATTTAAGTCATTGACGTGCTGGCTGATACCCAAACAGGGGATGAGCTGGAGATGTCTCTGCCTTGGTCCTTTCACTATTGGCTGCTACTTCCCGGTGGATGTCAGGTGGTGCAATACCGGCTAAGCAGTGTAATTTCTCCAGTGGTGTGGGCTATAGACATCCTGTGACAATGCAGCATGTCTCATTAAGAGCCACATTCATTGTTTTATCATTGTGCAATATGTTCCACACTGGGCATGCATACTCAGCAGCAGAGTAGTACAGCGCAAGGGCAGATGTCTTCACTGTGTCTGGTTGTGATCCCCAGGTTGTGCCAGTCAGCTTTCGTATGATATTGTTTCTAGCACCCACTTTTTGCTTGATATTCAGGCAGTGCTTCTTGTAGGTCAGAGCATGGTCCAGAGTGACTCCCAGGTATTTGGGTGCGCTGCAATGCTCCAGTGGGATTCCTTCCCAGGTAATCCTCAGAGCTCGGGATGCTTTTCTGTTCTTAAGGTGAAAGGCACATGTCTGTGTTTTAGATGGATTAGGGATCAGCTGGTTTTCCCTGTAATAGTCAGTAAGAGCACCTAGAGCTTCGGAGAGCTTCTGTTCAACCATCTCAAAGCTCCCTGCTTGAGCGGTAATGGGGGACATGAGAGAAGCCTCCTCGCAGGATTGCAAGACATCCGGGCATCCCCTGGGCAATGTCTTCGTAGACGGCTGATTCTCTCACTCCAGAAGTGACCAGAAGCGACTTGCAGCATGCAAGCAAGCAAGCAAAACAACCAGATCTTGGCAGGCCCGTAGCCAGGATTTTGTTTCGGGGGGAGCTGAGTTTGATTCGGGGGGGGGGGCTGAGTCTGAGTGAAAGAGGGTCTACCTTAGCAAACCTTTTGTATCATTACCCCAATACCCCCATGCATATGGGATATATTGAGTATGGTGATCAGATCATGATATGAATAAACATAACAGATTAAATAATGCACCAGTAAGGCCTTTTTGCCACCATGAGAATTTCGGGGGGTGGGCTGAAGCCCCCAAAGCCCCCCCCCCCGCCCCCCGGCTACACGCCTGGCCTGAGTCCATCCTTTTCCCTTCCTGAGCTTCTTCTTTGCCAATGCAATTCCCCCATTGGCCACTAGAGGCCACTGCCTGAGTCCATCCTTTTCCCTTCCTGAGCTTCTTCTTTGCCATTGCAATTCCCCCTTTGGCCACTAGAGGCCACTGCCTGAGTCCATCCTTTTCCCTTCCTGAGCTTCTTCTTTGCCATTGCAATTCCCCCATTGGCCACTAGAGGCCACTGCCTGAGTCCATCCTTTTCCCTTCCTGAGCTTCTTTGCCATTGCAATTCCCCCATTGGCCACTAGAGGCCACTGCCTGACTCCAGCCTTTTCCCTTCCTGAGCTTCTCCTTTGCCATTGCAATTCCCCCATCGGCCACTAGCGGCCACTACCTGACACTATATTTTTCCCTTCCCGAGCTTCTTTTTTGCCATTGCAACTCTCCACTGTTGGACTCCCTCCTTTTCCCTTTCTGATCTCCTTAATCTTCGCCCTTGCAACTCCCCCATCGGCCACTAGAGGCCACTGTTTGGCTCCATCCTTTCCCCTTTCTGATCTTCGCTGGACCACTTTCTTCCCAGCATCTGAGCCGAGAGCATCCTTCATCTTTGCCTTCTCCATTCTCCCCTTTTTCGCTCCTTTGCATTCGGATGGATGGCGACCCGCTACTTCCTCGGGGGCACCATGAAGCAGATCTGCTTTTGTGCCGCTTCCTCCTTTGCGGTAGGTGAGACCACTCCTCCTTATTTCATTTATTTCTCCTCCGATGGCTTCCTTTTCCTCCGCTCCACCATAATCTCCATCCAGCTTTGTTTCTCGCAGGCTCCTTTGCACTCTGTGCATGCTCAGAGGTCAAGTAGGCGGCTTCCACGTTTGCTGCATTGTATTCTATCGTCCTTTCCTTCGCCTTTGTATGTCAGTGATTATTATGTTATTTTTATTATTATACTATATCATTATATATATATATATATATATTATAATATGTTATAATATATATTATATTAATATCATTCTATATATTACTTTACTATTATATTTTATTAGATGTTATATCATTATCATTATACACTATTACTTTGTTATATATTATTATATTATATTTATTATTTTATATTTATTATACTATATACTTATTATATACTATTTTATTAGTATATTATATATTACTATATAATGTGTATTATATGTTACATTATATGTATGCTTGTATTATTTTTATTTTGTATATAGTTATTATGTATTATTGTTTTATTATATTATCTATTACTATATTATATTTATTATTATATATAATATTATCATTATATACTACTGCTTTATTAGTAGTATTTGTTATTTTATTATTTTATTAGTATATTATATATTAATAAGGGTACATTACATTGTTTTGGAGCATTGTTGCTGTTCAGAGTCTCAGGACAGAAAAGCAAGGCCTCGGTTAATATTGCAAAAATAATAGCTAATAATAATAAAATAATAATATATAATAAAACATTAAAATATTATAATAATATAATAATATAGATAATAATATAAAATAATAATATAATATAATATAATATATAATAATATATAGTAATATATTACAATAATAATATATAATCATTTAATAATAATATATAATAAAATAATATTAAAATAGTAAATATTAAAATATAATAATAATAATAATAATAATAATAATAATAATAATAATAAATACGACAACAACAACAACAATAATAAATACAATCTTAATGCTATGGCCCACTTACATGGAAGCCATTGCAACTGTCACATTGTCTTCCCACTAAGGAGATTTTAAGGACACTCCGGAGGCCAACATGTCAGCAATTCTCAATTAAAAACGCTGATGAGCATTGGAAGCTGACTGTCAACGGAGCAAGGCCCTCTTTTCTATCAAACCAAAGGAGGAAAAGCCGAGGTCTTTAAGCAGTGGCTGGGTGGTCATCTGTCAGGAGTGCTTGGATGGCGTTTTCTTCCATTGGGTTAGACGGGGTCCCCTTCTGATGTTTGAAATGCTACGATTCTCTTAAATGAATATTAGCCAAGCTAGTGGAATGGATTGGTGACCCGCTCATTAATTGAGGTTGGACTGGATGACCATTGGGGGTCTCTTCCAACGTTTCTCCTTTGTTTTATGCTGCCGAGAAAGACAAAGATTGAGGCCCTTTGGATTAACCACCACCACCAAAGCCAGGTGACGTCCAGGGAATATTAATACAAAGTCAGAAAGGGATTATCTTTAAGCCGAGGGAAGGAGCAGAGGAGGAATATAGAGGACATCATACCATTTGGAGCTATTCTTCGCAGATTAAGAATTGGGTCCAGCTCTTGAATATAAAGGAATGGATGGCTCCTATGGTGATGGGGAGAGGAACCCACTCCAGATTTTTCATTTAGACTTTGAAGGACCTCTCCAAGCCGCTGAATCTCATTCCTGGTCCATTTCCGCATCTAGGTGACCTCCTTGAAAGCGCTTTTTTCAGTGCCTTGGAGAACTTCCCTTGATGTTCTCTCTTGGTTCAGTGCTTTGGAGACCTTCTTGAAAGACTTGTTCAACATATTGGCGCTCTCTCTTGGTTTAGCATCTTGGAGAACTTCCTTGGTTCAGTGCCTTGGAGATCTTGTTGAAAGCACTACCTTGGTTGAATGTCTTTAGATCCCCTTGAAACTTTCTCTCTTGGTTGAATGTCTTAGAGATCTTCCTTGAAGTTCTCTCTTAGTTCAGTGCCTTGGATACCTTCTTGAAATACTTCTTTCAACACCTTGAAGATCTCCCTTAAAGCTCTCTCTTTGTGATCTTCCTTGATGTTCCCTCTTGGCTTGGTCTTGGAGACCTTCTTGTCTAAACACTTTGGAAATCTTCCTTGAAGCTCTCTCTTGGTTTAGCATCTTGGAGAACTTCTCCTGATGTTCTCTCTTGGTTCAGTGACTTGGAGACCTCCTTTAAGTTCTGTCTTGGTGCAGCATCTTTGAGATCTTCCTTGAAGTTCTCTCTTGGTTCAGTTCCTTGGAGACCTTTTTGAAAGACTTAGTTCACTACCTTGAAGATCTCCCTCAAAGTTCTCTCTTGGTTTGGCATCTTGGAAAACTTATTCTGATGTTGGTTCAGTGTCTTGGAGTTCTTCATTGAAGTTCTCTCATGGTTTAGTGCCTTGGAGATCTTCCTGAAAGACTGGGTTCAGTGCCTTGGAGATCTCCCTTGAAGTTCTCTCTTGGTTTAGTGCCTTGGAGATCTTCCTGAAAGACTGGGTTCAGTGCCTTGGAGATCTCCCTTGAAGCTCTCGCTTGGTTCAGTGCCTTAGAGACCTTCTTGAAAGACACCTTGGAGATCTCCCTTGAAGCTCTTACTTCATGAACTTCCTTGAAGTTCTCCCTTGGTCCAGTGCCTTAGCAAGCTTCTTGAAAACACTACCTTGGTTGAATGTCTTGTATATCCCCTTGAAGCTTTCTGTCTTGGGTCAATGTCTTGGAAACCTTCTTGAAATACTTGGTTTAGTGTCTTGGAGATCTTCCTTGATAGCTCTCTATTGGTACAGTGCCTTGGAGAACTTCTCCAGATGTTCTCTCTTGGTTCAGTATCTTGGAGATCTTCTTGAAAGCACTAGCTTGGTTGAATGCCTTGTAGACCCCCCCCCCCCCCTTAAAGCTCTGTCTTGGTTCAACACTTTGGAGGTCATCCTTGAAGCTCTCTCTTGGTCCAGTGCCTTGGAAACCTTCTTGAAAGACTTGGTTCAACACCTTGGAGATCTCCCTTGAAACTGACTCATGGTTTAGCATCGTGGAGAACATCTCTAGATGTTCTCTCTTGGCCCAGTGCCTTGAAAACCTTCTTAAAAGACTCTGTTCAACACCCTGAATATCTTCCATGAAGCTATCTCTTGGTTTAGCATCTTGGAGATCTTCCATGAAATTCTCTCTTGGTTCAACACTTTGAAGATTTCCCTTGAAATTCTTTCTTGGTTCAGTGCCTTGTAAACCTTCCTAAAAAACTTGGTTCAATACCAAGTGGGGCATAACATTACTATTATTATATTAATAATATTTTATTATTATGTTATTATTTTATTATATATTACATATTATTGTTTTATTATTTTGTTATTATTATTTTATTCTATATTACAATATTATACATTATCTCCCTTGAAGCTCTCTATTGATTTATCATCTTGGAGAACTTCTCATGATATTCTGTCTTGGTTAAGTTCCTTGGAGATATCCCTTGAAGATCTATCTTGGTTTAGCATCATGGAGATCTTCTCTAGATGTTCTCTATTGGTTTGGTGCCTTGGAGACCTTCCTGAAAGACATGGTTCAACACCTTGGAGATCTCCCCTGAAACTGACTCTCTAGATATTCTCTTTTGGTTCAGTGCCTTGAAGATCTTCTTGAAAGACTTGATTCAACACCCTAGAGATCTTCCTTGAAGCTCTCTCTTGGTCCTGTGCTTTGGAGAACTTCTCTTGATGTTCTCTCTTAGTCCAGTGCCTTGAAGACCTTCATGAAATACTTGGTCGGACACCTTGTTGATTTTCCTTTGAGATTTTCCTCCTTATCCTGAAGGTCTCTGGGTCGTGGCTTTGAAAGGGGAGGGTTTGCGTTCTAAGTAAAACAATGACGGCAACTTTTCCATGTTGTTTTCCCAGAGCCAGGACTGGAGCAAAAACGACGAAAAGCTCCTCCAGGCCGTGGAGTACAATGATGCCGACCGCGTCTCCTCTCTGCTCCTGCGGAAAGGGCTGGTCCCCACCAAGCTGGACTCCGAAGGAAAATCAGCGTAAGCCCCTTGACTTATTTTGGAGATTTTCAACCATGACTTGGTTGCATCCCACATTGGTGTCCATTGGTGTACCGTTGCACTCACTGAGGCTTGTGGGTTATTGCCTTCTCCTGCAAATGATCCCACTTGCTTTGTTTGGGTTTCTTTCTTCATTGGGCTACTACAGTTTTGAAAAATTTCTTTTTTTGTAAAATGCAGGTTCCACTTGGCTGCCATGAGAGGAAACGTGGACTGCCTAGAGGTGATGCTGGCCCATGGAGCCGATGCCATGACCATCGATGGATCGGGTATGGATTAAAAACCAACAATTAAATTGGATTCTTGGATTCAGTAGCCCTATTTCTCCATGATCTGACTCATGTCTATGAGGCTTGATGGCCACCTGTCGGGAGGGCTTAGTTGGGGATAATAGGTTTGGGTTGGATGGCCAACTCATTCTATGATTATTAAATACTAGCTGTTCCCTGCCACGCGTTGCTGTGGCCCAGTCTGGTGATTTGGAAAATAAAGTAATGAGAAAGTGTTGGTTGCTGATATCTGTAATTTATTTGTGCTTGTGGGTAAACAATATTTCTTGCTGGTTTTTTTTTTGTCAGTGTTGATGTGGAGATTGTCTTTTTGCCTACTCTGGGACATGCAACATATAATTGTCCTTTTTAGGGGTCCCTTTCAAGTCTATGATACTATATCTGTCATATACATGTGTGTGTGTGTGTGTGAATCATATCTCTCTATATCTATAGCTGGATGGCTCTTTGTCAGGAAGGCTTTGATTACGTTTTCTTGCCCTTGTGAAAGGAGTTGGACAGGATGGCCTTAAGTATGGGGGTTCTGTGTGGGAAGTTTGCCCCAATTCTGTTGTTGGTAGAGTTCAGCATGCTCTTTGATTATAGGTGAACTATAAATCCCAGTAACTACAACTCCCAAATGTTAAAGTCTATTTCCCCCAAACTCTATCTGTGTTCATATTTGGGCATATGGAATATTTGTGCCAAGTTTGCTCCAGATCCATCATTGTTTGAGTCCACAGTGCTCTTTGGATGTAGGTGAACTACAACTCCCAAACACAAGGTCAATGCCCACCAAACCCTTCTAGTCTTTTCTGTTGGTCATGGGAGTCCTGTGTGCCACGTTATTTCAATTTCATCATTGGTGGTGTTCAGCATGCTCTTTGATTGTAAGTAAACTATAAATCCCAACAACCACAACTCTCAAATGGCAAAATCAATTTTTGAGTGATGGTCACTCCTTGGGTTAGTAGGTGTCTTGTGGCCAAATTTGGCAGCAATTTGTCCAGTGGTTTTACATTTTTAAAAAATTACATTTTTATCTATATAGATTCAATACATTTGGTCTGCCTGCCCTTTCCTTGAAAGCCAATAACATTTCTCTCTTCCTTTCTCAATCCCCCTCCATTAAAGGCTTTGCGGCATTGCACCTCTCGGCGAAACACGGCCACCCACAGTGTGTGAGCAAACTCTTACAGGTAATATATTTGGGAATATTTGCGTACTCCTCTGTCAATCCTCCAAGCGAGTCTCCTTGATCCAAAGAAAGCCTATTGTAGTGCAGGCTTCACATCCTGACTTGTATCTCGCTTTTTAGGCTTCTTGCCCAGTGGACGTGGCGGACGGCCATGGAAGAACAGCATTGCATCACGCAGGTTAGTTCTGCGAACCTATCTTCTACTGTTGTTGTTTGGTATTTCATAACTAGCTGTACCCGCCACGCATTGCTGTGGCCAAACTTCCCTCCCTCTTTTTCTCCTTCCTTCCTTCCCTTCATCTTTCCTTCCTTGGCTCTTTTTCCTTCCCTTCCTATTTCTCTTCTTCTTTCTTCCGTCTCTACCTGTTGCTTTCCTTCCTTTCTTTGCTCTTTGGTTACATCCTTCCCTCTCTCTTTCCTTTAACTTTTTAATTTCCTTTTCTCCTTTCTTCCTTCTCTATCTTTCTTTCTTTCCTTCCTTCTCTCCTTCCCTCCTTCCTTCTTTCCCTTTTTCCCTCCCCCCTTCTCTCCTTTATTCCTTCCCTCTTTCCCTCCTTCTCCCATTACTTCAGGACTGTCCCTTCCAACTCTATTCTATGAGTCTATTTAATTTGTATTATATAGTAATATATAATAGCAACATATTATATAGTAATCTATATAACAGTAATAAGGAGCCCCCGGTGGTGCAGTGGATTAAACCCCGGTGCCGGCAGGACTGAAGACCGACAGGTCGCAGGTTAGAATCCGGGGAGAGGCGGATGAGCTCCCTCTATCAGCTCCAGCTCCTCATGCGGGGACATGAGAGAAGCCTCCCACAAGGTTGATAAAAACATCAAATCATCCAGGCGTCCCCTGGGCAACGTCCTTGCAGACGGCCAATTCTCTCACACCAGGAGTCACTCCTGACACGACAAAAAAAAAAATAACAGTAATACATAAAATACTGTAATTATATCTATATCTATATCTATATACTAGCCGCCCCCTGCCACGCGTTGCTGTGACCCACTCTGGTGATCATGGGGGTTCTGTGTGTGGGGTTTGCCCCAATTCTGTCGTTGGTGGGGTTCAGAATGCTCTATGGTTGTAGGTGAACTATAAATCCCAGCAACCACAACTCCCAAATGTCAAGACTCTATTTCCCCCAAACTCCAGCCGTGTCCACATTTGGGCATATTGAGTATTCGTGTAGAGTTTGGTCCAGATCCATCATTGTTCGAGTCCACAGCGATCTCTGGATGTAGGTGAACTACAACTCCAAAACCAAAGGACACTGCCCAGCAAACCCTTCCAGTATTTTCTGTTGGTCACGGGAGAACTGTGTGCCACGTTTGGTTCAATTCCATCGTTGGTGTGGTTCAGAATGCTCTTTGATTGTAGATGAACTATAAATCCCAGCAACTACAACTTCCAAATGACAAAATAATTTTTTTTTAGTGAAAGACATACATTGGGTTGTTAGCTGTCTTGTGTCCAAATTTGGTGTCAATTTGTCCAGTGGTTTTTGGTTTTTGAGTTCTGTTAATCCCACAAACAAACATTACACACACACACACACACACACACACATATATAATGGTCATTGCTCTCCTCCCAAGAAGTAAGCGTCTCCTGATTTCCTGGCTGCACTCTGCATCTGCAGTAATCTTTGCACCTAGAAATACAAAGTCTGCCACTGCCTCCATGTTTTCTCGCTCTATTTCTCAGTTGTCAATCATTCTTGTTGCCATAATCTTGGTTTTTTATGTTTAACTGGAACCCGGCTTTTGCGCTTTCTTCTTTCCCCTTGATTAGAAGGCTCCTCAGCTCCTTCTCACTTTCGGCCATCAAAGTGGTGTCATCTGCATATCTAAGGTTGTTGATGTTTCTTCCAGCAATTTTCACCCCAGCCTTGCATTCATCAAGCCCTGCACATCACATGATGTGTTTTGCATACAAGTTGAATAGGTTGAGCGAGAGTATACAACCCTGCCGTACGCCTTTCCCAATCTTGAACCAGTCTGTTGTTCCATGGTCAGTTCTGACTGTTGCGACTTGGTCCTTGTACAGATTCCTCAGGAGAGAGACAAGGTGGCTTGGTATGCCCATCCCACCAAGAACTTGCCACAGTTTATTATGATCCACACAGTCAAAGGCTTTAATTATATAGGTGGAAAGCACAGCCTTGTGTCTTAGCAGGGTTAGACTTCCAGCAATTATCTTTGCAGTAGCTGGAGAGATCTTTCAGGGCATTCGGAAGTTGGTTTTTGACTATTTCAAAGTCTTTTGCTTGTGTTGTTAGGGTATATAAAGCTCTTTGTGAGTGGTGGCTGTGGCGGATTGTTAGTAAAGATGTTAAACAAGGTCGGTGCAAGAATGCTTCCTTGGGGTAAACCATTCTTTTGCCTCCTCCATCTACTTTTCCTGCACTGAACCTATACTTCTTTATTTATGCAATGCTTTTGACATTAAATAAATAAATAAATAATCAATCATCATAACTGAAGGATCAAAACTCACCCAATACCTTTTCATTTGAATTCTGTAATGTTCGGAAGTCAGTTTCATTTTCAGTACAAGCAAGCAAAACAAAGCCAAAAAGGCTGCTATTTCTCTTTAAATTAAGAAGAGATACAGTGCCTCTCACCATGAAGAGAATCATGGAATCATAGAATCATAGAGTTGGAAAAGACCTCGTGGGCCATCCATTCTGCCAAGAAGCAGGAAAATTGCATTCAAAGCACCTCCAACAGATGACCATCTAGCCTCTAAAAGCCTCCAAAGAAAGAGCCTCCATCACACTCCTGGGCAGAGAGTTCCACTGCTGAACAGCTCTCCGTACAGTGAGGAAATTCTTCCTAATGTTCAGGTGGAATCTCCTTTCCTGTAGTTTGAAGCCATTGTTCCTCAACCTTGTCTCCAAAGTAGCAGAAAACAAGCCTTGTCCCTCCTCCCTATGAGGAAAGCAGCAGGGCGGGACAAGCTGAGTCAAAAGGTCCTGCTCTGAACTACATTTCCCAAAATTCTGCTCAGCATCAGAAAGCCCCAAACAGGATAGAGAAGGGAGAGATGTTTCCATCCATTTCCAATAAATGGTTGAATCTGCAAAGAGGAGGACTGACTGATACTTCAATACTACTAAGTAAATATGTGCTGGGCTGGGAAGAAATCCATAAATTGAAGTTTGATTGGTTCAAGACATTTAATGAGATAGCTGTTGTGGCTTTAATTTTTTTTTGTCAAAACTTCAAGAAATTTCCCTAAAATCAGTAGATGTGTGAATATTTCTGAAACTTGAGGGGAAGGATCCCCTGTTATCTTGTGTCATTATACAGAAAATTCAAGGAGATAGCCCTTGTGCATTTTTTAAAAAAATTGTTTGTAAAAACTTTGAAAATTCCCCCAAAATCCATAGATAAGCAAAATGTTCTGAAATTTGATGGGATAACAGTGGTCAATGTGTTCTATAATCATAGCAAGTTTCATACCGATAGCTCTAATAATAAGGGAGAATAGGCACCCCTGAAATTTCCCCATTGACACAATTACTTAACGAAAAGTAACATAAAAGTTATTGACTCGTTATAGTTACAATACAGACCCTGTCCAATTTCAGAAATACTTTGGAAACTATTTCCCCCCACCCACTAATTTTATAATGAGTACTGAAACATTTTTTTCATTGATTACACAGGCCTGATAGCTAGTCTTTAACTTGGTAGTAATATCCCATCTTTTTTTGCAGGTATTTATGCCATTTACGTTCCACATTTCTCTCGCCGCCTCCAACTTTTCAGTGCTCGACATTCTTGGCAGCGAGGCAATGGTCTTGTTTAACCTCTGGTGACAAATTAACTTCATATTTTCTCTCCTTTTCCCCAGCGGTCAATGGTTGCATCTCCTGTTTGGAGATCCTCTGTGACTTCAAGGCTTCCTTGAACACCAAGGATCAGGTGAGGTTTCCTCTGTTGACAAGGTCCATTTTGCCAGATAGTTTTCAGCACTGTACAAAACAGTGTTGAGTTTTGCTGCATCCCTGAACCTGCTGGCCGTCGCAGCACCATTCCGTTGCAGCTTCCAATCTTCCAAATCCTCCAGAGCAGTTGATATATTATGTGCATGGATTGGCAAGATATATCCACAGCGATGCCATTCACCTCCTCTCTTTTGTCTTTCCTTTCAATGCTGCTTCTGTTTTGGCAGGATGGGTCCACTCCGCTAATCCTGGCGGCGAAGATGAGCCATTCGGAGCTTTGCCGGTATTTGCTGCACCGCGGAGCTGCTGTCAATGCCAGAGACCAGAAAGGCCGGTGAGGATCTTTCCTAGGAGAAAGTGGGATTGGTGTCGGAGGAGCTTATGTCTTGTCTCCCCACCTGGGAAAGGTCATACAATTACACCATGTTCCTGGTTGGAAAGGGTTATTTCCTGTTTTGTTCTGCAGTCCTTATTTTGAAAGATAATTCATTGAAAAACTATCACAAGATGTGCTATAGCAGGATGTCCCACAAATACAAAATTTTGACAGTTTAATAAACTTTCCCTGTTTGATAATTTTGTGATAGAACCAATTAGGAAATTACATTGATCACCGAGAAACAAAAATTATGTTACATAGTGTTATGGATCACTTATGTTATGTTATGTTTTGTTATGGACCAGTCTCCAAGCTACTGACCATCAGCTGCCTTAGGAACCAAAACCTATTCCCTTCCATGAATAGATTCAGGACCTTGGCCTGAAAAAAACACAGAATACACTTGAGGTCATTCGATTGTAGAATACATGGAATGCTTGCCGTGTATATGTTGTGGTCTGCCCTAAGTCCCCTACAGGGTGAGGGGTGGAATATAAATATTTCAAACAATAAATAAATAATAATAGAATCTACCACCAAGGGCCTAACTTCACAATAGCTCTCCAAGGTGCTGAACCTGGCAGTCATTTGAGCTCTCCGAGGTGCTGAAATTGTGGTCCATTTCACTTCTCTGAGGTGCTGAAATTCCGGCCCATTTTAGCTCTCCGGATACTGAAAATGCGGTCCATTTCAGCTCTCCAAGGTGCTGAAACAGTGGCCCATTTAAGTCCCCTGAAGTGCTGAAAATGCGGTCCATTTCAGCTCTCCGAGGTGCTGAAATTCTGGCCCATTTCACTTCTCCAAGGAGCTGCATCTGCCATCTATTTGAGCTCTCCAAGGTGCTGAAATTCCAGTCTCTTTTTCCTCTCTGGGGCGCTGAAACTGCTGGCCATTTGAGCTCTCCAAAGGTGCTGAAAGTGAGGTCCATTCTAGTTCTCTAGGGTGCTGAAATTGCAGTCCATTTGAGCTCTTCAAGGTGCTGATCTTCAGCTGTCCTGAAAGCTATTCCCTTTATGAATGAATTCGGCACTTCCGTCCCCATTTCCTCGAAATGAATGGGGTCTCCCTTTCCTCCAGAACAGCCCTCATGGCAGCCTGTGAGAATGGCAGTGTGGAGACGGTGGAGGCCCTGGTTCACGGCGGGGCCAAGGTCGGCCTTGTGGATGCCACCGGCCATGATGCAGCTCACTATGGCGCGGCCACCGGCAATGCCCTCATCCAGCACTACCTGCAGGAGGCCGTCCAGCGCCATTCCTGGGCAAGCGGTAAGGCTGCGGGGTCCTCTCCCTGCTTCTTGGGGGGTGGCGGGCACTCCCCCGTTGCTTTTGTGATGCCGGACGATGCCGCACGCTCCTCATCTTGGCTTCCATTTCCTTTTTGCAGAAGAATCCACTGATCTATCCTCACAGGTAACTTCCATTTAACCCCTGGATTCCGAGACCAAGAGGCTGATCAAGTATCTCCGAATGCCGCCTTCTCTCCCTCTCATCATACTTTCTCTCCCCCTCATGCCCTCCTTTCTTTCTCCCTTTATCTTCTGTTTCCTTTCTCTGCTTCACTCTTTCTCTTCTTCCTTCTTCTGTCCCTCCTTCTTTCTCTCTTTTCGTTTCTTTTCCTTTATATATCCCTCTCTTTTCTCCCTTTCCCTTTCTTTTCTTATGCCGTTCTCCCTCTACTTCCTTCCATCTGCCATTCCCTCTTTTTCTTCATTCCTTCTTTTCCATCCTCTCTCTTTCTTTATAACTCCTTCCTTCCTTCCTTTTTTCCTCCTTTCTCTCTTTCCCTCCTTTTTCTCCTCTTTCTTACGTCGTTCTCCCTCTCCTTCCTGCCTGCCCTTCCTTCTTTCTCTCTCTTCCTTTCTTTCCTCTATCTTTATACTCCCATTCTTTCCTTCCTTCCTTTCCCCTTTCTCTTTCCCTCCRTTTCTTTTTCTTCCACCCTTTTCTTTTCATATGTCATTCTCCCTTCCTCCTGCCCTTCCCTCTTTCTCTCTCTTTCTTTCCTTCTTCTCTCTATCTTTATACTCCTTCCTTCCTTTCCCCTTTCTCTCTTTCTCTCCCATTCCTTTTTTTCCACCCCTTTCTTTTCTTTTGTCTTTCTTCCACCCCTTCCTTCCTCCCACCTTGCCTTCTTTCTCTCCTTTCCATACCRCTTTCTCTTTCTCCCATTCTTTCTTGTTCTTTATACCCACTCTCTTTCCTTCCTTTCTCTTTCCTCTCTTTCCTTTTCTTCTGTCCCTTTCTTTTTTTATGTCGTTCTCACTCTACTTCCTCCCTCCTGCCCTTCCCTCTTTCTCTCTCTTCCTTCCCTTCCACTCTTTATACCCCTTCATTTTCCTTCCTTCCTTCCTTTCGTTTTCTGCTGTCCCTTTCTTTTCTTATCTCATTCCTTCTCTCCTTCCTTCCTTCCTTCCTTCCTTCCTTCCTTCCTTTCTTCTTTCCCTCCCTCTCTTTTCAGGCCTCCTCTCCTGGGCAATCTCTGGCCAAAGGGAAGAACAACAGTCCCAGAAAAAGGAAGGCTCCACCTCCACCTTCCGGCAACTCCAGCCAGGTAGGAAGCATGGGGATAGTAGCCTTGTGTTGGAAACAAATCAGGGAGGCAGCTTTGGATCATTCCTCCTTCCTTCCTTTCTTCCTTGTGTTCCCTATACCAGCCGACTTCCAACCCTCATGATGATCAAGGCACTTCTTCGGCAGAACGGAGCCACCGAGTGATCACGGCCAAGCCAGCAAGGATGCATCATTCCCCCATTGTAGCTGAAATGGTGAGGATCGGCCATCTGTCAGGAGTGCTTTGATTGTGCTTTCCCTCCACGACAGAAGGCGATTGAACTGGATGACCCTGGGGATGTTCCTATTATTATTATTATTATTATTATTATTATTATTACAAAGTCTGAATGGCCATCTTTTGGAGGTGCTTTGATTGTGCTTTTTCTGCATGGCAGAAGGAGGTTGGACTGGGTGGCCCCTGCAGTTGCGCCTATTATATATATATAATTTCTAGGAGGACCGGGAAGCCTATGAGGAAATTGTAAGGCTGCGTCAAGAGAGGGCTCAGTTCCTGCAGAAAATCCGCAGCTTGGAGCAACAGCAGGAGAAGCTGAAACAAGAGGTAGGTCAACACTGGACAAAGAGAGTTTCCACCCAGTTGGATGGCATATGTGTGCCCTTACGACCCTGAGAAAGAAGTCCAATTTGGCTGGCATAATGCAAACATTGATCATTAAATGAATAAATAAATATCATGTAGTTTGTTGTTGAAGGCTTTCAAGGCCGGAATCATTGAGTTGGTGTGAATTTTTTGGGCTGTATGGCCATGTTCCAGCAGCATTCTCTCCTGATGTTTCACCTCCATCTGTGGCTAATTACATCATCAGAGGATTTGAAGGTGGTCAAGCAAGTGAGGTATCTATCTATCTATCTATCTATCTATCTATCTATCTCTGTGTTTTATGCAAGCGTGAATGTTGCAATTAGCAAGCTTGATTAGCATTGAGTAGCCATGAAGCTGCAAAGTCAATCAGTGAGGGTCCCTGCATAGAGGTAGAGAAGCAAGTGGAGTGTATATGTATATCAAGGGTGGGAGAAAGAACCCTTGCTTATTTAAAGCAAGTGCAGATGTTGCAATGAGCAGGTTTAATTAGTATGGAGTAGCCATGAAGCTGCAAAGTCAATCAGTGAGGGTCTTTGTGTAGAGGCAGTGAATCAAGTGGAATATATATATATTTGTGGAATGATGTCCAGCGTGGGAGAAAGAATGTCAGTCTGTTTGACGCAAGTTTGAATGTTGCAATGTGAAAGCTTGATTAGCATTGAGTAGCCATGAAGCTGCAAAGTCAATCAGTGAGGGTCTCTGCATAGAGGTAGCCTGGCTGTTTTTTCTGGAGGCACCCTTTGTTTGGGATGTGTTAACTGGCACTTGATTGGAGTTCCAGACAGCAAACAATCAATGGCCAGTGAACACCTCTCTAACAAAAGGTTCATGCAGATAAACTCGCTGATTGACTTTGGAGCTGCAAGGCTACTCAGTGCTAATCAAGCTTGCTCATTGCAATGTTCACACTTGCTTCAAATAAACAAGCATTCCTTCTCCCACCCTGGACATTATTCCACAGATATATATATATATATATATATATATATTCCACTTGCTTCACTACCTCTATGCAGAGACCCTCACTGGTTGACTTTACAGCTTCAGTCATGTTCAATGCTATTCTAGCTTGTTCATTGCAACATTCATACTTGCTTCAAACTTGGACATCATTCCATGGAGGGTGCCTCCAAGTGACAGAGCCCAGGTTGCCTCTATACAGAGACCCTCACTGATTGACTTTGCAGTTTCATGGCTGCTCAATGCTATTCAAGCTTTCTAATGGCAACGTGCACAATTGCTTCAAACACACAAAAGTTATTTTTCCCACTCTGGACATTATTCCACAGGGACACTCCACTTGCCTTACTTCCAACAGAACTTCTGAAGATGCCATTGGCCACAGATGTAAGCGAAACGTCAGGAGAGAATGCAACATGGCCATACAGCCTGGAAAACTCACAGCAGCACAGCATGTTGTTGGTTTGTTGGCCCTAACAGTGTCTTTTCTTCATTCTTTTCATAGCAACCAGGGTTGGAAGATGGTGCCTTCCATATTTTAGAGAAACAGGTGAGGTTCAGAAGGTGAAAATGCCTGTATTGCGTTAGATTTTTTTTTTATTCCCTCCTCTTGTCTTTCTTTAATATTGCTTAGAACTGAAAACCTTTCTCAATCCATGGTCCATGATAATAATAATAATAATATTATTTTATTTCCATGTACATAACAACACAGCACATATGTGTTAGGTCCAAGTGGCTGAGATTAATCTCTGAATATCGGGCTCTTTTTTTGATCATCATCATCATCATCATTATATAATTACACTCTGTAACAAAGTTTGAAAAATGTGCTTTTCCTGGTTTGAAAGTGTTATTTCCACTTTAATTGTGCGATACTTACTTCGAAAGGAGTTGTTCTACTCCAAAAACTTTGTTTTTGTGGCAGAAACTATGTTGAATTGGTTGAGATATTGGACACTCCGAGTAGCCACATACACACATACATATTTTCACTGTTATTATGTGTTTAGATAGATATACAAATAAATAATAATAATAATGTTTATTATTATTATTACTGTGTGTATTATTATTATTTACAACTACACTGCAACAAATTGTTGAAACAAGTCCTTTTATGGGCCAGGGGTTTTTTTTAATTTAAAGGGACAGTGCCCTCATTTCCCTCTCTCTGCCAAAGCACTGGAGAATCCCATCAACCCTACTGTCCATTGGGAAACATCCTTGTTCCTTGTCAACGCCAAACATCTCACATTGTCCCAGTAAACCTTTGTTCCTGAATAAAGGAATGAATGAATTGAGAAGACGCGGCTTTTTCTCTCTGCTCCATCAGGTTGAAGATCTTCAGAAACAACTGGCGGAGAAGGAAAACCAAGGCAAGGAGCTGGAGGCGCTCCGGAGCCGCCTCTCATCTTTGGAGGTCATAAAATAATAATAATAATAATAATAATAATAATAATAATAATAATAATTTTGTGTGATTGATATGAACTTGGTTCAGGCTTTAGGTGCACATAGTGATAGTAATAATGATAATTGTTGTTGTTATCATGATAAAAGCAGACAAGTAAATTCCCTGGTGAGATATCAAAGTTGAAGCAGATATATCCACCAGCAGGAGAAACTAACCTTTGGAACATGCATATTTTTTACTCTCAGATTTGTCATTCTCGAGGTAGACTTTCACCCTCCTTAAATGGAAATGATGTGGGGATTTTAACCCAGATCCTTCAGGGGAGATAAAGCAGAGTATAAATAATAATAATAATAATAATAATAATAATAATAATAATAATAATAAATAACAGCAACAGCATGCCTTGGGTTTTGCAATGCAACCATCTCTACTTTCAATCATTGCAATGCTCACCATAGTTCCTTCACAGTCCAGTTTTAGGCCTGGAACAGAGACAGCTTTGGTCGCCTTGGTGAAGGACCTCTGCAGAGAGCTAGACAGGGGGAGTGTGCCCTTGTTGGTTCTCTTGGATATCTCAGCGGCTTTCAGTACCATCGGCCATGGTCTCCTTTTGGGTCGGTTCTCCAGTATGGATCTTGGGGTCACTGCCTTGTTGTGGCTCTGCTCCTTCTTGAAGGATTGCACCCAGTTGGTGAAGTTGGGGGACATCTGCTCGGAGGACACCCCTGGCCATTGACTTGTGGGGTCCCACAAGGTTCTTTTCTATCCCCCATGCTTTTCAATATCTACATGAAACCGCTGGGAGAGGTCATCCAGAGTTTTGGAGTAGGATGCCATCTCTATGTAGATGACACACAACTCTACTATTCCTTTCCACCTCATTCCAAGGAAGCCCCCCAGATCCTGGACCAGTGTGGACTGGATGAGGGCCAACAAGTTGAGGCTTAATCCAGACAAGACAGAGGTCCTCCTGGTCAGTTGCGAGGGCAGTCAGGATCTAGGGTGGCAACCTGTGCTTGACCGGGTCACACTGCCCCTGAGGACACAGGTCTGCAGTTTGGGGGTCGTCCTGGACTTGACACTTGAAGCTCAGAAGGTGGCTGGGAGGGCCTTTGCACAGTTAAAGCTTGTGTGCCAGCTGCAACCATAGTTCAAGAAGCCTGACTTGGTCACGTTGGTCCACACCTTAGTCACACCTAGAATGGACTATTGCAAAGCGCTCTACGTGGGGCTGCCTTTGAAAACGGCTTGGAAACTGCAGTTAGTGCAAAGTTCGGCAGCCAGATTGCTAACGGGGGCTGATTATAGGGAGCACACAATGCCCCTATGAAAGCAGCTTCACTGGCTGCCATTGAGTTTCCGGGCCCAGCTCAACCTACAAAGCCCTATATGCTTCAGGTCCAACCTGTCTTTGATATCCACATCCCCTTCTATGAACCGGCGTGGGCTCTAAGATCTGCCAGGGAGTTCCTCCTCTTGGTTCCACCTCCCTCTCAAGTGCGGTTAGTGGAGACGAAGGAAAGGGACTTCTCAGTGGTGGCCCCCGGCATTGGAACGCCCTCCTCAAGGATATTAAGCTTGCCCCCACATTACAATGTTTTCACAAAGCTAATCTAAGGACCAAAGAATCTAATATTGTCACCAGCACTTTAATGGTTGAATTGGGCTGTGGCTGGGATGCTGTATTTTTTGTTTTTATGGCAATTTGTACTGTGTTTTATTGATGCTTAAATTGGATTTTTTTGTAATGTGTTGTTTTTATCTTAACTAATGTTGTCATTGTTTAATTTGTGATGTAATTTTACCTCTATTTTTATGTGTTATGGTACTTGTATGTGCTTCTGTAAGTCGCCCCTAGCCCTTCTGGGAGATGGTGGTGGAGTATAAATAAAGTTGTTATTGTATTGTCAAAGGCTTTCATGGCCGGAATCACGAGGTTGTTGTGAGTTTTCCGGGCTGTCTGGCCATGTTCCAGAAGCATTCTCTCCTGACATTTTGCCTGCATCTATGGCAGGCACCCTCAGAGGTGGGTTAAACTGAAGGCCGACAGGTCGCAGGTTCGAATCTGGGGAGAGGCGAATGAGCTCCCTCTATCAGCTCCAGCTCATCATGCGGGGACATGAGAGAAGCCTCCCACAAGGATGATAACATCAGTTCATCTGGGTGTCCCCTGGGCAACGTCCTTGCAGACGGCCAATTCTCTCACACCAGAAGCAACTTGTAGTTTCTCAAGTCACTCCTGACACGACAAAAAAAAAAATCCTCAGAGGTGGTGAGGTCTGTTGGAAACTAGGAAAATGGAGTTTATATATGTGTGGAATGTCCAGGGTGGGAGAAGGTGTTTGAGGCAAGTGTGAATGTTGCAATTGGCCACCTAGCATTTAATGCCCTAGCAGTTTCAAGGTCTGGCTTCTTACAGCCTGGGGGAATCCTTTGTTGGGAGGACATGGCATATTATTTGAGAACACAGAAATGCTGGACTACTCTAACAACTACCATGTCAGATGACACAGAGAAGCCATTGAAATCCACAAGCTTGTGAACAATTTCAACAGAAAGGAAATAACCATGAAAATGAACAAAATCTGACTACTAGTATTTAAAAAAACTCTAAAATCGTAACAGTAAATAAACACCAACACTCAAAAACAGGGGAATTCCAGACAAGAAACAATCAGGGCCAGATAATCACCTCCCAATAAAGGATGCCCCCAAGCAGTAAGAAGTCAGACCTTGAAACTGCCAGGCCATTAAATGCTAATCAAGGTGGCCAATGCAACATTTACACCTGCCTCCAATAGACAAGAGTTCTTTCTCCCACCCTGGACATTATCCCACAGATATATAAAACCCATTTTCCTGGTTTTATAACAGACCTCAAAACCTCTGAGGATGCCTGCCATAGATGCAGGCGAAATGTCAGGAGAGAATGCTTCTGGAACATGGCCATACAGCTGGAAAAATCACAATGACCCAAAGTTGTTGTTGTGTTATTGTTATTGTTAGAAACTGTGGGATTCCTCATCCTAGCTGTTGCTTCCTTTTCATGTCTTTCTACAGAATGAGAAGGAGAACACCAGCTACGACATCGAGACGCTGCAAGATGAAGAAGGCGAGTTGCTGGAGTTTCCAGGTAGGATAATAAAAAGGAAAAGAAGGGATCGACGTTCCCAAGTTGTCATGGTTTTGGGTTGGCTGGACTGTGCCTCCCTTCATCTCCAGTGCTTTTCCCAATCGGCTTCTCTTCCACCAACCAGGAGCTGAGCTTTTGCTGTCCAAAAAGAGCTGGAGCGTCTCGACTGAAGACCTTTTGGCCACCTTACAGGGCCAAGTCCAGTCCCTGACTCAGAAGAATCAAGAGCTGATGGAGAAAATACAGGTTGTTACAAAGATAAACGACAATGCCTTCTTGCTTTTCCCAGCTTTGGGCATTGCAAAATCCATTTAATGCCTATAAATATCTCAACCTGAGTGCCTTTAGTGGGCTTTGAAGCATTGTGAAGTTTCGCTGAGCAGAACAAAGAGGATTCGGTCCCTTTGTTTGCTCTTTCTTCTTTGTTTACAAGCACACAAGTCAATCGACTTGGGTTTCCCAAATACATAAAAGCCAGGAGGAGACCCTAGAAGCCACTTAGTCCAACCAAATACCCATAAAGCCAAGCCTTGAAGCTGCAAGGCTATTCAATGCTAATCAAGGCGATCAATTGCAGCATTCACACTTGCCTTGAACAGGCAAGAGTTCTTTCTCCCACCCTGGACATTATTCCACAGATACATAAACCTCACTTGCCTTGTTTCCAACAGATCTCACAACCTCTGAGGATGCTTGCCATAGATGTTGGCAAAACGTCAGGAGAGAATGCTTCTAGAACATGGCCAGACAGCCCGGAAAATTCACATCAACCCATAAAGGAATTGATTATTATTCTTATTATATGTATTTATATCTCGTTTTATCTTCCCAAAGGGGACTCAAAGCAGGCTATTCTTTTATCTTACAGATTTTGTTGACTGATGCTTTATTTTAGTTTTACCTTTTTATGTATGAGTGGCCTTACAGCTACAAAGTCAATTACTGAGGGTATCTGCATAGAGGTAGTGAAGCAAGTGGAGTGTATGTGGAATAATGTCCCGGGTGGGAGAAAGAAGCCTTGTCTGTGTGAAGCAAGTGTGGCTGTTTTAATTAGCAAGCTTGGACAGCATTGTGTAGCCAGGAAGCTGCAAAGTCAATCTGTGAGGGTAACTGCAAGGAGGTAGCTTGGCCTTTATTGCCTGGAAGCATCCTCTGTTTGGGAGGTGTTAACTGGTGCTTGATTGTTTGCTGTCCTGAGTGTCTATTGACCCCTTCCTGATCGAATTGCTGGCATGTCTTCATGGGCACCTTTTAACCTCCCTGCCAAAGCGGTACCAATTTATCTACTCACATTTCTGTTTTCAAACTGCTAAGTAAGCAGAAACTAGGGCTGATGGCGGGAGTTCACCCCAACCTGCGGCTTGAACTGCCAACCTTCCTGTTGGCAAGATTTTCTGTCGCTGGCGGTTTAACCCGCTGTGCTAACCATGGCCCCATTGTTGCCTGGAGGCACCCTCTGTTTGGGAGGTGTTCACTGGCACTTGATTGTTTGCTGTCTGAGGTTCTCCTGTTTCTGAGTGGTATTCATTATCTGTCTTGATTCGTGTGTTTTTAATAATAATAATAATAGATGCACTTTAGTAGAACAAGATCGCTGCACACCGCACTTATCTAATCCTACGTTCCTCCTGCCATCTCAGCACTTTTAACCTTGTACCCATTGCTCTGGCCGGCCCAGTTTTAAAGTGTCCGACGTATTGTTACTGTTGTTGTTACTGCTTAACTATTTGATTTGCTTCTGTTTCATTGTTGTGTTATGATGTGTTGTATTGTGTTTTGAGGCTTCGGCCTATGTGAGCCGCATCGAATCCTTCGGGAGATGCTAGCGGGGTACAAATAAAGTTAATAATAATAATAATAATAATAACTTTATTTGTACCCCGCTACCATCTCCCCAAGGGACTCGGTGCGGCTTACATGAGGCCGAGCCCACAATACAACAATAAAAACAATAGCAACAGTAATACAAACAATAAATAAAACTCATAAACAGAAAATAGCAATAAACATTAACAATAACACGACGACGTTTAAAAACCCATGGCAGGGCCAAATGTACTAATTAAAAATTTAAAAAATAATGCTGGGCGTGACCAGGTGACTTATAAACAGGACAGAAATTTTGGAGAGGGATAAAGCATACAGATAATCCTAGATCACTAATAAAGTGCGTTTAGGGACATATTGCTGGGAGTTTCCTTATTCTGGGAAGGCACACTGGAACAACCACGTTTTCAGGCTCCTCCTAAAGACTGCCAGCGTTGGGGCATGTCTGATATCCCTGGGGAGTGAGTTCCAGAGTCGAGGGGCCACCACCAAAAAGGCCCTGTCCCTCGTCCCCACCAATCGCGCTTGCGATGGAGGTGGGATCGTGAGCAGGGCCTCTCCAGATGATCAAAGAGATCGCGTGGGTTCGTACACAGTTATGCGGTCACGCAGGTAGGCGGGTCCCAAACCGTTTAGTGCTTTGTAGGTAAGCACCTGCACCTTACATTGGGACCGGAAAATGAACGGCAGCCAATGCTGGTAAACAGATTTTGTTGGTTAAAACACCAGAATCAAGACAGTATCAATGAACACCACTCAGTAACAGGGGAACCTGACAGCAAGAATTACACACACACACACCACTTGCTTCGTTGCCAACAAACCTCTGAAGATGCCATTAGCTACAGATGCAGGTGAAACATCAGGAGAGAATGCTGCTGGAACATGGCCATTCAGCCCGAAAAACACACAGCAACCCTGTGGAATTGAGGGGGATGAAACAGTTGCAATAATAATAATACGAGCATCTCTTGTAGGTCTTGGAGAATTACGAGAAGGACGAAAGCGATGCGGACATGGACGCCTCTGGCGACTTCATCCCCATCATCCTGTACGATTCGCTGAGGTCCGAATTTGACCGGCTGAAGGAGCAGCATGCAGAAACCCAGTCAGTCCTGAAAGCCTTTGAGGACACTGGGTCGGAGGAGACGTCTTGCAAACTGGTTCCCGCTGAGGCTTACGAGCAGCTCAAGGCCGACTACGAGAAGCAAATCAAAGCCCTCCGGGAAGCTTTGGAGAAGACCTCGGTCAAACGGCATAGCAAAGATCATGATCCTGAAGGCAACCCTGGTTCGGGGCAGGAATCAAATGGCAAAGGAGAGGGAGAAACATTGGCTGAAGAGCTCCGATCGACGCAGGAGAAATACAGAGCAGCCATGGAGGAAGTGAAGCTCCTRCAAGAGCAGATTGCACTAGGRATCTTCTCGGTGGAAGACAAGGAGGCAGCGGAGAGCGAGACAGAGACTGTCAAAACCGCCTTGCGTCAAGCTCAGGAAGACCTCAAGGAGCGAGACCGAAAGGTGATGGATCTCGAACAACGGCTCGCTGATGAAGATTGCACTGCTGAGGAGTATGAGAAGATGAAGGCCTCCTTAGAGCAAGTCTCCAAGGAGAAGGAGGCCCTCTTGGTGCGTTGCAGCTCTGCTGAGGCTGAGATGAAGGAGTTGCGGGAGTCGTTGCAAGAGCTTGAAGAGGTCCAAGGGAGCGCAACAGAGAGCCTCCGGGAAGAAGCCAGTGCATTAAAGCAGCAATTGGAGGATGCGATGAAGKGGCGAGAAGGCGCTGAAGCCCAGGCAGCAGGTCTCAAAGAAAGACACCAAGCCTTGGAGAAGGAGCTGAACGCCACCAAGGAGCGGGTGGCTTCTGAGTTCGTGCCCAAGTCAGAGCACGAGGGGACAGTGAAGGAGCTCAAGGATGCCCTTTCCACAGCAGAAGGGAAACTGACGGACCTGATGGCGCAGCATGATTCGACCCAAAAGGAGTTGGGGGAGATCCAGGCACGGGCAGAGAGCTACCGCCGGGAGTCGGTACCCCTCGCGGAGCACAACCGGGCCAAGGAAGCGTTGGAGGGCACCTTGTGGGAGCTGAAGGCCAAGTCCAAGCTGCTGGAGCAAGAGCTGAAGGCCAAGGCGCAGGAGGCCGCAGGGCTGCAGAGCCAGCTGGAGGAGGTCCGCCAAGGTGCGGTGTCCAAGGAGTCACACGAGCGGCTGAGGGCCAGCCTCCAAGGGGAGATCGAGGCCCTCAGCGCTAAGTTGGGCGAGCTAGAGCACAAGCATGAACGCACCTGTACGGAGGTCTTCCAGGTGCAGCGGGAGGCCCTCTTCATGAAGAGTGAGAAGCACGCGGCTGAGGCACAGCTGGCAGCCGCCGAGAAACAGCTGCAGGGCCTGCGGGCCGAGTCGGCTCGGATCCAGGAGCTGCACAGCCACATCGAGGATTCAGCCAAGCTGGTCAAGGAGAAGGACAAGAAGGTATCCCTTTCCTAACAACTAGGGCTGTGCAGTTATCGTGCAAACGAATCACTACTAAGAAACATGCAAAGGGGGGGGGGGGGGATTTCAGAATCAAAACATCACGAGGAGAGGAAAGCAGCAGGGTGGGACAAGCTGAGTGAGCTGGGAAAGAGACAGAGAGAGCACAGAATTCTGGGAAATGTAGTCTGAGAAGGTGAGGCCCCCTGTGGGAGGGAATACAAAAGACCCTGTCCTAAACTACATTTCCCAGAATGCAGTACTGGACATCAGAAAGACCAATTAGGGCTGTAGCAGCCAGCCAGCCATTTAGAGTCAGTCTAATAATAATAATAAATAAAATTATTGAATCTGCAAAGAGGACTAAAGTTAGTAAATAATAGTATAAATCAATGCCAAGTTGAAGTTCTGTGGTTAATTGTGTGAAATTGGCTAAAAGACTCCATTCACTTTCTACTGCACACCCCATTCACCTCCTGCCTCCGACTCCCCACAGATCACCGAACTTTCGAAGGAAGTCTTCAAGTTGAAAGAAGCGCTCAATGACCTCTCCGAGCTCTCGGGTGCAACGTCTCCCAAAGCATCTTCGCCACAGAAGGCAGAGAACCGCCATGAAGCTGGCGCCCTCCAGGGCAAAGTGAAAGATCTGGAGCAACAGTTGGCAGTGAGTATTGTATGCTAAATATGTTCCTTGAGTAGCCCACTAGATGGGCATCTTGCCACCTTGATGTGTCTAGACCAGGCATGGGCAAACATGGGCCCTCCAGGTGTTTTGGACTTCAACTCACACAACTCCTAACAGCCTAGTGCAGGGGTAGGGAACCTTTGGCCCTCCAGCTGTGGTGGACTTCAACTCCCACAATTCCTTGAGGCTCGGCATTCGCCCCAAAGGCTTACCTTGGCCCAATGCCGAGCCTCAAGGAATTGTGGGAGTTGAAGTCCACCACAGCTGGAGGGCCAAAGGTTCCCTACCCCTGGCCTAGTGGCTGTTAGGAATTGTGAGAGTCGAAGTCCAAAACACCTGGAGGGCCCAAGTTTGCCCATGCCTGGTCTAGAAGTAGGAAGCTCTAGGAACAAGGTGTCCTTCCAAAAACAGGATGTCCCTCAGCAGAGGAAGCTAAAAGACTTGCAGGGTTGACAAAGGGAGCACCATTTTTGGGTAGACTGATCTCCTAGGAGAAACAACACACTGGATGTTGAATTCCACATGTTCCAATGCACCAGATAGAGAAGTATTTTGCTATGAATGTTCTGAAATAAAGCTATCTATCTATCTATCTATCTATCTATCATCTAGCTTGCTAACTGGCTAGTTATATCAATCTATCAACTAGTCCATCCATCATCTTTCCTTCCATATGCCCATCATCTATCTATCTGTCCATCTATCCATCCATCATCCATCCTTCTATCCCATCTATCCATCTATCTGTCCTTCTATCCATATATCTATCCATCTATCCATCCTTCTATCCATCATTCTATCCATATATCTATCCATCTATCTATCCTTCTATCCATCCATCCATCCATCCATCCATCTATCCGTCCATCTATCCGTCCATCTCTCTGTCCATCTAGCCACCTATCCATCCATCTGCCCATCTATCTATCCATCCGTCATACATCCATCTGTCCATCCATCCATTTGTCCATCTATCTATCCATCCATCAATTTATCCATCCGTCCGTCAGACCACCCATCTATCCATTTATTCAGCCTTCCATTCAATTACACTATGTAACAAAATTTGAAAATGTTCCTAGTTTAAAAGTATTTTTCCTGTTTAATTGTGCAGTCCTTTCTTTGAAAGTTGTTCTACTCCAGAAACTTCGTTTTTGTCGCTGCCACAAATGATGTTGAATTTGTTGACACTCGATGAAAGATTCATTGAAAAACTATAGCAAAATGTGCTGTAGGATGTCCTGCAAAAACAAAGTTTTTGGAAGTTTAATAAACCTTTCCCATCTTTTTATAATAGTACCAATTAGGAAATGACATTGGTAACCCAGGAACAAAAATTGTGTTATATAGTGTTATCCATTTATCCATCCAACTATCCATTCATCCATTCAGCCACCTGACAATCCTTAAATCCATCCATCTATGCATTAGCTCAGCCAAGGAAGAATATTTTTGCCACTTGACAAGATCTGTCTGTCTGTCTGTCTATCTATCTATCTCTATCAACAAGCAATGACCTTATATGACATCGGCCAGCAAAACCGCCTGTTCCACGTGGCGACTCTCTGCAAGTGACGTCATAGGCCCGCAAATCTTTTGCTGAGCATCCCAGCTCCATAATTAATTTGGGAGATGAAGATTAATTTGGTGGATGTTGAGTAAGCATTCAGCTGAGTAATCTGGTTTCCCTGGATTAATTCCAAAGCATGCTTCGATGCATCTGTCTGCTCCTGATGCTTGCTCTCTGTTGAACGCTCTCTGGTTTGATGAGAAAGCTGGATTCTTTTTTTTTCCTTCCTAGAAATGCCCAATTGTTCTTTACTGCAACCATTTTTTGGGTTCATTGCCACTACACAGATGGACAACCAAACAGAAAAGTTGGCATGTGATGATGATGCAAAGCCACTTCAGAGTGAGGGCTTCCAAAGAGTATTGGCATCCCATATCACCAATGAAGGGTCTTTTGCCTTTAGATTTGATGATGATGATGATGATGATGATGATGCAAAGCCAATTCCGAGTGAGGGCCACCAAAGCGTATAGGCATCTCATGCATGATGCAAAGCCAATTCAGAGTGTGACCCACCAAAGAGTATTGACATATCATGCTACCAACGAAGAGTCTTTTACCTTTAGATTTGATGATGATGATGATGATGATGATTATTATTATTATTATTATTATTATTATGCAAAGGCAATTTGGGGGTGAAGGCTATAAAAAATGTTGGCATCTCATATCACCAACAGAAAGGTCTTTTACTTTTAGATTTGATGATGATGATGATGATGATGATGATTATTATTATTATTATTTATGCAAAGCCAATTCAGAGTGAAGGCTTCCAAAGAGTATAGGCATCCCATGTCATCAATGAAGAGTCTTTTGCCTTTAGATTTAATGATGATGATGATACAAAGCCATTCTTCTTCTTCTTCTTCTTCTTCTTATTATTATAATACAAAGCCAATTCAGAGTGAAGGCTTCCAAAGGGTACAGGCATCCCATGTCACCAATGAAGAGTCTTTTGCCTTTAGATTTCATGATGATGATGATAATGATGATGATACAAAGCCCTCATTCTTCTTCTTATTATTATTATTATTATTATTATACAAAGCCAATTCAGAGTGAAGTCTTCCAAAGGATATAGGCATCCCATGTCACCAATGAAGAGTCTTTTGCCTTTAGATTTCATGATGATGATGATGGTGATGATGATACAAAGCCCTTCTTCTTCTTCTTCTTCTTCTTCTTCTTCTTCTTCTTATTATTATTATTATTATACAAAGCCAATTCAGAGTAAGGGCTGCCAAGGAGTGCTGGCATCTCATGCTACCAACAAAGGGTCTTTTCCCTTTAGATTTGATGATGATTATGAACTATGTTTTCCATTCCATCCTCTATCTGAAGAAGAGGTAGCTTCCATTTCAGTAGATGGAAGTGATCAACCAATCAAGACTCTGATTGGGTTCACCAAGTCAATTCCAAGCAAGGGCCCCAACAAAGTCGATTCTCAATGTGGACTAATTCCAAATTTAGAAAGTTTGGAACCAGTTGCTCTTTTAGGATCCAGTAATCTTATTATACATACAGTGTTGAGTTCACCATGTCAGTTCCGAGAAAGGGCCCCAATGAAGCCAATTCCGAGTTAGGGCTGATCCCAAATTTAGAAAGTTTGGAATTTGTTGCTCTTTTAGGATCCAGTCATTTCTGTCTGTAAAAGCCGGCGGACACAATTCTACCCTCCCGTTTCAGTCATCTCTCTCTCTTTTGTTACAGGAAGCGGAACGGCGCCACAACAATATTGTCTCACTCTACCGGGGCCACCTCCTCTATGCCATCCAGGTGGGTCAATGCGAGAGGAAGACATTCCAGCTTGTAGGGTGAAACGTGTTAGGTAGTTTTTTAAAAGGCATTTTAAAAGTTAAATCAGCACCAACAGCATGGCAACAGCTGCATTAGTTTAGCAGATCAGAAGCAGTATTTATTTATTGTGTCAGAAGCAAACAGAATACAATTATAACGTATGGGGGGGGGGGGGGAAACCACAAACAAAGTTAAAAACTTGGCATTATAATAGATTTCCTTTGACCAGAAGCTGTCCACTTGGAGTGCCCCTGGTGTCGCTGTAAGAAGGTCCTCCATTGTGCATGTGGCACGGCTCAGGCTGCATTGTAGTTGGTGGTCTGTGGTTTGCTCTTCTCCACACTCGCATGTCGTGGACTCTACTTGGTAGCCCCATTTCTAAAGATTGGCTCTGCACTTTGTGATGCCAGAGCGCAGTCTGTTCAGTGTCTTCCAAGTCACCCAGTCTTCTGTGTGTCCAAGAGGGAGTTTCTCATCTGGTCTCAGCCACTGGTTGAGGTTCCAAGTTTTTGCCTGCCACTTTTGGACTTTCACTAGCTGAGGTGTTCTGCGAGTGTCTCTCTAGATCTTAGGCAGCTGTTTCTTGATTTAAGGCATTGCTGTGCTAGCTAATATCCAAACAGAGGATGGGCCTGAGATGTCAAAGCCTTGGTCCTTTCTTTATTGGCTGCTACTTCCCAACGAATGTCAGATGGTGCAATGCAGGGCATAGACATCCTGTGATAATGCAGTATGTCTCATTAAGAGCCACATCCACTGTTTTAACGTGGTGAAATGTATTTTGCAGTGGGCATGCGTATTCAGCAGCAGAGTAGCCAAGCGCAAGGGCAAATGTCTTCACTGTCTCTGGTTGTAATCCCCAGGTTGTGCCAGTTAGCTCTCATAAGATGTTATTTCTAGCACCCACTTTTGGCCTGATAGTCAAGCAGTGTTTCTTATAAGTCAGAGCACGGTCCAGAGTGACTCCCAGGTATTTGGGTGTGCTGCAATGTTCCAGTGGGATTCCTTCCCAGAGCTCTAGATGCTTGTCTGTTCTTAAGATGAAAGGCACACATCTGCAATTTAGATGGTTGTAACAGGCAGGAAACCCACCTAAAGCTTTGAAGAATTTCTATTCAACCATTTCAAAGCTCCCTGCTTCAGGAGTGATGGCATGATCGTCAGCATAGATGAAACTCTCTGAAAGCTCCAGGAGTTACAAGAGCAGAGTCAAGCTTTAAAAGTTATAAAAGACTTCATTCCAAGAACTATATTTCTAGATCGGAAATTTAGGGCATAGTTATCTAACTACCTCTCTCTTTGGAGATCTCTGGACTCTCTCCAGGCTCATGGGAGAAGAACAAATGAGGCAGTTTAGCAGAGCTGAAGCTTCTTGAGGATAGTGGTAGAACAAAGGAGCTTTATTATTATTATATCCCAGCAGGGTGATGTAGTTGGGGAGTAAAATGGTCACAAAGCAAGGCCAAACAAACAAACAAACAAAAATCTTTATGTATTGTCGAAAGCTTTCATGGCTGGAATCACTAGGTTCTTGTGGGTTTTTTCGGGCTATACGGCCATGTTCTAGAGGCATTTCTCCTATGCCTCTAGAACATGGCCCTATAGCCCGAAAAAACCCACAAGAACCTAAAAATCTTTATTATGGTCATAGACCAGCATAAGGCCATAAATCTTCTCATAGGCAATGGGAATAAACGAGGAGGCAGATTAGCTAGCACTGACATAATGAGCTTAAAACAGATATGCTCCAGCAATAAGGATAATATAATGACCTGATGGCACATGTTCAGGGAGAGGGAAATGTTTTCTCTGGGAAATGAAAGTTAAATCATCTATATAAACAGAAGCTGGACCGAGGAGTAGGTGTGGCACTTCTATTTGTTTATAAAGCTCATCACCAGGAGTTTATCTGATCAAATAAACTCACTAAACAGAGCTCTCCTGTCTCTAGTGGCTATTTGGGACTTGGATCCTAGAAATCCTTACCAGCTGGCTGTCCGGCAGATGGGAGACAGATATGGATAATTTCAGTTCTTCTTAGGATGGTGTCTTCAGTCTTGGCCACAATTTCCTTCAATCTCCTTGGCCTTCAATCACACAATTTCATTCAATCCACACATTACATGGGTGTGTTCTCATCTCCCTTCCAGGGCCGCATGGACGAAGATATCCAACGTATCCTCTTCCAGATTCTGAAGATGCAGCGGCTCCAGGAGCAAGGGAGATGAGATGCAGGACGGAGGACCTACAAGGGAATGGATACACAACAGAGAACATCTTGAGACATTTCCTCCTCTGTCCTCACCCAGAGTTCGGCGCAGGACGACTTCGTTCCTTCCAGCTCACCAAAGTTATGGGTATTCCAAACCGCTGGATGTTGTTGACTTTGCTCTTCTTCTTCTCCAAAGCCCAGAAGGATGCTGCCGACTACGTTGCCCTCCACTGGATGTCTGTGTTTCGGGGTCTACATAAGGGACAAGTCAATGGCAACTAGATTCAGTAGTGGGCTGTCCATTCTTTCCTCCATACCATATTGTTGTATGAGTTATGGCCAACTCTTTCTCTGCAACACTTGCTTTGGGTCTTCTCTCCTACCAACTGTCCTTCTGGGACAACAATGGAAGAAAATAACCCAAATTTCATCATTGAAAACAGCACTGTGAATCTTTAATATGGCCATCTACCTATATCTGATAAGAATATACAGGGTGTCCCAAAATTGTGTACACACTTTAAAAGCTGATAGCTCAATGGATGTTTCCCCCTGCCCCAGGTTTAACCCTTTTGAATTAATAATGGAAGTCAGGCTAAGCTTTGAACAAAGGAAATTCATTTTGAAATGTTTCTGGAAGTGTGAAAACGTAGCTAAGTGCAAAGGCAGTTGAGGAGGGATTCAAATGGATCTCTCATTCGACTCGTGGTAACAAGTCATGTTGATGGATGGAGCTCTTTGAAACTTCCTCCTCAACTGCCTTTGCACTTCAGCTACATTTTCACACTTCCAGGAGCACTTATTTATCTCTTTGTTTAGGAATTTAAAGCTGTTGTCAAGTATCTTGTCCTTATGGCTGGGGAAATGCTGTACTCAGAAGAGTGGCAACTCTTTGCAATCCTCTGTCCGTTTTGCCTAAAGAAAACTCCACTGAACTCACTGGGGCTTACTCCCGAGTAGATAGAGACACACTTAGGTTTGGGCTGTATATATAAAACTCCTGGAGAAAACGGTGCTGTGAAGCTTCTTGCGACAAAACTTGAATAAACGATCAATGCCGGCAATTGTCTGTGTTCATTTGTGGGCGAAATAAGGGAATGATCCAAGGTCAGGAAACTATGAATCCCACTTGAGAAGGTGAAGAAGGGTCTCAATATTTGCAGAATGATATTAAATTTAAAAAATGATGCATGTTATTAGCTGGCTTGAGTCAATTGTCAGGAGAAAGGGCAGATAAAATAATAATAATAATAATAATAATAATAATAATAATAATTTATGTTATATTTATTATTATTATTTTACTGACACAAAGACAGAGTATGTCACAGCAAATGAGATATATATGGTGGATTTCGTATCACAAAATCACAAGTCAAACATTTCCCAAGCGTCTAGAACTGTGTGATGTATTTTCGAATGATGCGTGCAGATCCAAGTAAGGTGGCCTTTTGCAGTTGACACTCCCCGATGATTGCCACCTTGTTGTGGTGGGGGGCTTAACTGCTCCAAGGATGCTGATAGCTGTGCTGGCGGTAGTGTAACTACCAGCAGGTCCAACCAAACCAGAGAGGTCTCTGATGAGTGGAACCAAGAGCACCTAACCCATTAGCATTATGGAGAAGCACACCAAAACGAAGTCTATACTGGCTCGGTCAACACCCAGGATAAAAAGGACCGCGGTGGATGCTGCTGATTCTGGACATCCATCGACAAGTGGGCTACAGAATCAAAATACAAATGAACAATCACAGAAGCGGCAGAAATATACAATGACAGAAAACCACACAGTTGTTGTTGTTGTTGTTATTATTATTATTATTATTATTATTATTATTATGTTTTAGATTATTTTAGATTATTTCCTATTATTTTATATATATTATTGTTATTATTTTTTATATTATTGTATATTAATATATATTATTTCATATTATTTTATATTATTATTTTATATTATTATATTATTTATGTCCCACACATAATTTAAAAGATACAAATATACAAAAATTAAAACATAATTAAACACAAACAGCAGTTAAAAATTCAATTAAAACCCAACAAACATACTCAAACCACAGCCATTATTTCACATTATTATTTATTATTATTTCATATTATTATTTAATATTATTATTTATTATTATTTCATGTTATTATTATTCATTATTTCATATTATAATAATATTATTGTATATTATTATTATTTGATGATAGTGTATATTATTATTTACTGAATATTCATTATTATTTTTATATTTATTTTTATATTATAACTTCATGTTATCATTTTATATTTATTATATATTATTAATATTATTTAGTATTATTAATTTATATTACTGTATATCATTTCACATTATTATATTATTATTATATATTATTGTTTTAGATTATTATTATGTTTTAGATTATTTCATATTATTTTATATTATTATTGTATATTATTATATTATTTATGCCCCACACATAATTTAAAATATACAAATATACAAAAATTAAAACAGAATTAAACACAAACAGCAGTTACAAAATTCAATTAAAAACCATCAAATATACTCAAACCACAGCAATTATTTCACATTTATTATTTCATATTATTATTTCATATTATTTAATATTATTTTATAATTTCATATTATTCTTCTTCATTATTTCATATTCATTATTCATATTATTTGCAAAGATTACTGCAGACGCAGAGTGCAGCCAGGAAATCAGGAGATGCTTACTTCTTGGGAGGAGGGCGATGTCCAATCTCGATAAAATAGTGAAGAGTAGAGACATCACACTGGCAATGAAGATCCGCATAGTTAAAGCAATGGTATTCTCCATAGTCACCTACGGATGTGAGAGCTGGACCATAAGGAAGGCTGAGCAAAGGAAGATAGATAGTAGAGGCCAAGATGAAGTACTTTGGACACATCATGAGAAGAAGGGAAAGCTCAGAGAAGACAATGATGCTGGGGAAAATGGAAGGAAAAAGGAAGAGGGGCCGACCAAGGGCAAGATGGATGGATGGCATCCTTGAAGTGAATGGATTGACCTTGAAGGAGCTGGGGGTGGTGACGGCCGACAGGGAGCTCTGGCATGGGCTGGTCCATGAGGTCACAAAGAGTCGGAAATGACTGAACAACAACAGGAAAGATTACCAGGCCAATTAGATTTGATGTGGATACCTAGGACGGTTTTAAATGGTGTATTTTAATATTTTGATAAATGTTTTTAATGTTTATGTATGTATACAAGAATTTGTATTGAATGTTTGCCATATATATTCTGTGCTCCACCCTGTGTCCCCTTCGGGATGAGAAGGGCGGAATATAAATGTTTTAAATAAATAAATATAATAATATATTATATAAAATAATATGACTGGATTGACCTTGAAGGAGCTGGGGGTTGTGACGGCCGACAGGGAGCTCTGGCATGGGCTGGTCCATGCGGTCACGAAGATTCGGAAATGAATGAATGAGCAACATTCATATTATTATATTATTGTATATTATTATTTATTATTATTTTATATTGTATATTATTGTTTATTGTATATTCATGTTTATTATTTTATATATACTTTTATATTATGATTTCATATCATTTATTATCTATTATTATTCATATTATTATTAATTTATATTATATGTATATCATTTCACATTATTATTATATTATTAATTTATATTCTTTCATGTGATCATTTTATATTTGTGATTATAATATTTCATATTATTACTGTATATTATTATTTCATATGATCCTTCTATATTTATTACATTATCATTTTATACTTATTATTTTGTATTATCATTTTATCTTTATTATGATATTCTGATTCTTGAGGCCTGGACTTGGGGTGAGAGGCTGGAGAGAATATGCCATTTATTTAAATATCGTGTGATCAGCAACCAGACATTTGTATTACATTTTTAACAAAAACAAACAAACAGACAAAACACAGAATTTGCAAGCTTGGTAGTTGATTAAATGTCCGTTGACCAGTAGCTGGCCACTTGGAGTACCTCTGGTGTTGCCGCAAGGAGGTCCTCCATTGTGCATGTGGCAGGGCACAGGTTGCATCGCAGCAGGTGGTCAGTGGTTTGTTCTTCTCCATACTCGCATGTCATGGATTCCACTTTGTAGCCCCATTTCTGAAGCTTGGCTCTGCTTCTCGTGGTGCCAGAGCGCAGTTTGTTCAGCGCCTTCCAAGTCGTCCAGTCCTCTGTGTGCCCAGGGGGGAGTCTCTCATTTGGTATCAGCCATTGATTGAAGTTCTGGGTTTGAGCCTGCCACTTTTGGACTCTTGCTTGCTGGGGTGTTCCAGCAAGTGTCTCTGTAGATCTTAGAAAACTATTTCTTGATTTAAGTCGTTGACGTGCTGGCTGATACCCAAACAAGGGATGGGCTGGAGATGTCACTGCCTTGGTCCTTTCACTATTGGCTGCTACTTCCCGGCGGAAGTCAGGTGGTGCAATACCAGCGAGACAGTGTAATTTCTCCAGTGGTGTAGGGAGCAGACACCCCGTGATAATGTGGTATGTCTCATTAAGAGCCACATCCACTGTTTTAGTGTGGTGAGATGTGTTCCACACTGGGCATGCATACTCAGCAGCAGAGTAGCACAGCGCAAGGGCAGATGTCTTCACTGTATCTGGTTGTGATCCCCAGGTTGTGCCAGTCAGCTTTCGTATGATATTGTTTTTAGCACCCACTTTTTGCTTGATGTTCAGGCATTGCTTCTTGTAGGTCAGAGCACGGTCCAGAATGACTCCCAGGGGGACATAAGAGAAGCCTCCTCGCAGGATTGCAAGACATCCGGGCGTCCCCTGGGCAACGTCTTCGTAGACAGCTGATTCTCTCGCTCCAGAAGCGACTTGCAACATGCAAGCAAGCAAGCAAAACAACCAACGGACCTTTTCAGGACCAACCATGACAATAATCTCAATCAACATTGAAGGCATGTCAGCTGCCAAAGAGCAATTGCTATATGAACTGTGCCGAGATAAGAAATGCGATGTGCTGTTTGTCCAAGAAACACACAGGGATGAACAACAAAAACAACCAAAAGTTCCAGGAATAGTCTCAGTAGTGGAAAGACCACATGCGCAGTATGGAAGCGCTGTCTTTGTAAAACCAGGCCTCCAAGTCAGCAGTGCCCACAACACTGAAGAAAACAATATAGAGGTTATAACAGTAGAGCTTAATAACATCACCATCACCTCTGTGTTGTTGTTGTTCATTTGTTCAGTCGTCTCTGACTCTTCGTGACCTCATGGACCAGCCCACGCCAGAGCTCCCTGTCGGCCGTCACCACCCCCAGCTCCTTCAAGGTCAGTCCAGTCACTTCAAGGATGCCATCCATCCATCTTGCCCTTGGTCGGCCCCTCTTCCTTTTTCCTTCCATTTTCCCCAGCATCATTGTCTTCTCTAAGCTTTCCTTTCTTCTCATGATGTGGCCAAAGTAATTCATCTTTGCCTCTACTGTCCTTTCCTCCAATGACCAGTCAGGCTTTATTTCCTGGAGGATGGACTGGTTGGATCTTCTCACTGTCCAAGGCACTCTCAGAACTTTCCTCCAACACCACAGTTCAAAAGCATCGATCTTCCTTCGCTCAGCCTTCCTTATGGTCCCGCTCTCACATCCATAGGTTACTATGGGGAACACCATTGCTTTAACTATGTGGATCTTCCTTCCTAGTGTGATGTCTCTACTCTTTACTATTTTATCGAGACTGGACATCACTCTCCTCCCAAGAAGTAAGCGTCTTCTGATTTCCTGGCCACAGTCTGCATCTGCAGTAATCTTTGCACCTAGAAATACAAAGTCTGTCACGGCCTCCACGTTTTCTCCCTCTATTTCCAGTTGTCAATCATTCTTGTTGCCATAATCTTGGTTTTTTTATGTTTAGCTGCAACCCAGCTTTTGCGCTTTCTTCTTTCACCTTGATTAGAAGGCTCCTCAGCTCCTCCTCACTTTCGGCCATCAAAGTGGTGTCATCTGCATATCTAAGGTTGTTAATGTTTCTTCCAGCAATTTTCACCCCAGCCTTGCATTCGTCAAGCCCCGCACATCACATGATGTGTTCTGCATACAAGTTGAATAGGTTGGGTGAGAGTATACAACCCTGCCGTACGCCTTTCCCAATCTTGAACCAGTCTGTTGTTCCGTGGTCAGTTCTTACTGTTGCTACTTGGTCCTTGTACAGATTCCTCAGGTGCCCAGACCAACAAGAACTTGCCACAATTTATTATGATCCACACAGTCAAAGGCTTTAGAGTAGTCAATAAAACAGAAATAGATGTTTTTCTGAAACTCCCTGCCTTTCTCCGTTATCCAGCGGAGATTGGCAATCTGGTCTCTCGTTCCTCTGCCTTTTCTTAAACCCAGCTTTTCTAAACCTCTGTGTGTTGTTCATTCGTTCAGTCGTCTCCGACTCTTCGTGACCTCATGGACCAGCCTACGCCAGAGCTCCCTGTCAGCCGTTACCACCCCCAGCTCCCTCAAGGTCAGTCCAGTCACTTCAAGGATGCCATCCATCCATCTTGCCCTTGGTCGGCCCCTCTTCCTTTTGCCTTCCACTTTCCCCAGCATAATTGTCTTCTCTAGGCTTTCCTGTCTCCTCATGATGTGGCCAAAATACTTCAACTTTGTCTCTAGTATCTTTCCCTCCAGTGAGCAGTCGGGCTTTATTTCCTGGAGGATGGACTGGTTGGATCTTCTCGCAGTCCAAGGCACTCTCAGCACTTTCCTCCAACACCACAGCTCAAAAGCATCGATCTTCCTTCGCTCAGCCTTCCCTAAGGTCCAGCTCTCACATCCGTAGGTGACTACAGGGAATACCATGGCTTTGACTAGGCGGATCTTTGTTGCCAGTCTGATGTCTCTACTCTTCACTATTTTATCGAGACTGGACCTTGCTCTCCTCCCAAGAAGTAAGCGTCTTCTGATTTCCTGGCTACAGTCTGCATCTGCAGTAATCTTTGCACCTAGAAATACAAAGTCTGTCACGGCCTCCACGGTTTCTCCCTCTATTTTCCAGTTGTCAATCATTCTTGTTGCCATAATCTTGGTTTTTTTGACGTTTATCTGCAACCCGGCTTTTGCGCTTTCTTCTTTCACCTTGATTAGAAGGCTCCTCAGCCCCTCCTCGCTTTCGGCCATCAGAGTGGTGTCATCTGCATATCTGAGGTTGTTAATGTTTCTTCCAGCAATTTTCACCCCAGCTTTGCATTCATCCAGCCCCGCACATCGCATGATGTGTTCTGCATACAAGTTAAAAGGTTGGGTGAGAGGATGCAGCCTTGCCGTACGCCTTTCCCAATCTTGAACCAGTCTGTTGTTCCGTGGTCAGTTCTTACTGTTGCTACTTGGTCCTTGTACAGATTCCTCAGGAGAGAGACAAGGTGGCTTGGTATGTCCATCCCACCAAGAACTTGCCACAATTTATTATGATCCACACAGTCAAAGGCTTTAGAATAGTCAATGAAGCAGAAATAGATGTTTTTCTGAAACTCCCTGCCTTTCTCCATTATCCAGCGGATATTGGCAATCTGGTCTCTCGTTCCTCTGCCTTTTCTAAACCCAGCTTGAACATCTGGCAACTCTCGCTCCATGTATTGTTGGAGTCTTCCTTGCAGGATCTTGAGCATTACCTTACTGGCATGAGAAATAAGGGCCACTGTACGGAAGTTTGAGCAGTCTTTAGCATTTCCCTTTTTTGGTATGGGGATATAAGTTGATTTTTTCCAGTCTGATGGCCATTCTTGTGTTTTCCATATTTGCTGGCAAATGGCATGCATCACCTTGACAGCATCATCTTTTAAGATTTTAAACAGTTCAGCTGGGATCCCATCGTCTCCTGCTGCCTTGTTGTTAGCAATGCTTCTTAAGGCCCATTCAACCTCACTCCTCAGGATGTCTGGTTCTAATTCATTCACCACACCGTCAAAGCTATCGATATTGTTATCCTTCCTATACAGATCTTCTGTATAGTCTCGCCACCTTCTCTTGATCTCTTCAGCTTCTGTTAGGTCCCTGCCATCTTTGTTTCTTATCATACCAATTTTTGCCTGAAATTTACCTCCAATGTTTCTAATTTTCTGGAAGAGGTCTCGTGTCCTTCCTATTCTGTTGTCTTCTTCCACTTCCATGCATTGCTTATTTAAAAATAGTTCCTTATCTCTTCTGGCTAACCTCTGGAATTGCGCATTTAACTGGGCATATCTCCCCTTTTCACTGTTTCCTTTTGCTTTCCTCCTTTCTTGGGCTACTTCCAGTGTCTCAGCAGACAACCATTTTGCCTTCTTGGTTTTCTTTTTCTTTGGAACGTACTTTGTTGCCGCCTCCTGAACAATGTCGCGGACTTCTGTCCATAGTTCTTCTGGGACTCTGTTTACTAAATCTAGTCCTTCAAATCTGTTCTTCACTTCCACTGTATATTCGCTAGGAATGTTGGTGAGATCATATCTAACTGGTCTGTGTATTTTCCCTGATCTCTTTAGTTTTATTCTAAATTGGGCAATAAGAAGTTCGTGATCTGAGCTACAGTCAGCCCCAGGTCTTGTTTTCACCGACTGGATGGATGTCCGCCACCTTTGGCTGCAAAGGATGTAGTCAATCTGATTTCGGTGTTGACCATCTGGTGAGGTCCATGTATAAAGCCGTCTTTTAGGTTGTTGGAAGAGAGTATTCGTTATACACAGCGAGTTTTCCTGGCAGAATTCTATCAGCCTGCGTCCCGCTTCATTTTGTTCTCCCAGACCATGCTTGCCTGTGATCCCAGTTGTCATTTGACTTCCCACCTTGGCATTCCAGTCTCCTGTAATGAAAATAATGTCTCTTTTTGGTGTATTATCCAGTAGGTCCTGCAGATCCTCATAGAACTGATCTACTTCTGCTTCTTCAGCAGCTGTGGTTGGGGCGTATATTTGGATCACTGTAATGTTGAAAGGCTTTCCTTGCACTCGAATTGAGATCATCCTGTCATTTTTTGGGTTGTATCCAAGCACCGCTTTAGCGAATTTCTTATTAATTATGAAGGCTACTCCATTTCTTCGATGTTCCTCTTGTCCGCAGTAGTAGATCTGGTGGTCATCTGATGTGAAGTGGCCCATTCCAGTCCATTTCAGTTCGCTGACCCTCAGAATGTCTATCTTTAGTCTTGACATCTCGCCAATAACAACATCCAATTTGCCCTGGCTCATAGATCTTACATTCCAGGTTCCTATGGTGTGTTGATCTTTAGAACATCGGATTCGTCGTTCGCCTCCAGTACCATCGGCCGCTAGCCTTCCTTTCGGCTTTGAGCTAGCTGCGTCATCACATCTGGGGCTAGTTGAACTTATCCTCTGCTCCTCCCCAGTAGCATTTTGGCCATCTTCCGACCTGGGAGTCCCATCTTCCAATGGCATACCGACATATCTCTGGTTGTACTGGTCCATTTAGTTTTCTTGGCAAGGATACAGGAGTGGTTTGCCATTGCCTTCCCCAGGGATCACGCTTGGTCTGACCTCTCTGCCACAACCGTCCCGTCTTGGGTGGCCCTTCACGGTTTCGCTCATGACATCATTGAGGTGCTCAAGCTCCAGCGCCCCGACAAGGCGGTGATCCTTTCTGTGTAGAAGCCCCCAAATGAAGAGTTCTGCTTCTCCTCCCCCGAGAACTTTGACAGGCACCAAAGGGCGGCAGAATATGCCAAAGCGGCTGTGAAAGAGTTAACCCTACCTCCTGTGAGGGCAGTTCCGCCCGCTTCAAACATGGCGGCCTCGGCTTGGCAGGGCGAGAAGGGAAGGCTGTGATTGGGCCTCCCCGTAGCTCGGCTCTCCCCGCTCTCGCCCCTCCCCTCGGTTTCAAGATGGCGGCGCCCAGCTCAGCTCGCAGCGGAAGGCTTCGGGGCGGCCTTTGGACCTCCGTTTTTTTCCTCCCGCTCTTTCTTTCGGCAGCCGCGGCGGAAGAAGGCTCGGACACGGCCAGCTTCGACGTCAGGCCCGGCGGCATGGTCCACTCCTTCTCCAGGAGCCTGGTGAGGAAAAACGGGGTGGCGCCAGCTGATTGGTCGAGCTTGCTTTAGTCCCTCAGAGGGCGGACTTTCCATTGGCCTAACGGGCAGCCGGTCGGATTCCGATTGGATGCTGCAGACGAAGGAGAAGGGCGGGGAAGGCAAACGAAAGTGTATTGTCGCGGGTAGCTTTCTGTAGACCATGGGTTCGAGTGGGATGAGAAATACATCACAATAAAATATATAATAAGTAAATAATTATAGGAATATAATATAAGAAGAGAGGAAAAATACAGCATAATATCATAAAATAAGCAAGTCGTGCTAAGAATATCTTAAGAGGAAAATATATCAGAATAGAATATAATAACTAAATATTTTACTTAAATTATTTTATTCTATTATGATATCATATTATGATGTCTCTACTCATAATATGATATCATAATGGAATAAAGTAATTTAAGTAAAATATTTAGTTATTATATTCTATAACCTCAACTATGAGAGACAACATGAGAAAACACATCCAGAAAATCACATTGTCTGATTTTTAACGAATTTATTTGCAAATTGTGGTGGGAAATCAGTATTTGGTCCATAACAAAAGTTCATCTCAATACTTTGTTATATATCCTTTATTGGCAATGACAGAGGTCAAACGTTTTCTGTAAGTCCTCACAAGGTTGGCACACACTGTTGCTGGTATGTTGGCCCATTCCTCCATGCAGATCTCCTCAAGAGCAGCGATGTTTTGGGGCTGTCGCTGGACAACACGGACATTCAACTCCCTCCAAAGGTTTTCTATAGGGTTGAGATCTGGCTAGGCCACTCCAGGACCTTGAAATGCTTCTTACGAAGCCACTCCTTCGTTGCCCTGGAGGTGTGCTTGGGATCACTGACATGCTGAAAGATCCAGCCACGTTTCATCTTCAGTGCCCTTGCTGATCGAAGGAGGTTTGCACTCAAAATCTCACAATACATGGCCCCATTCATTCTTTCATGTGTACAGATCAGTCGCCCTGGTCCCCCCAAAGCATGATGTTGCCACCCCCATGCTTCACAGTAGGTATGGTGTTCTTTGGGTGCAAATCAGCATTCTTTCTCCTCCAAACACGACAAAGAGTTGTGTTTCTGCCAAACAGTTCTCCTTTGGTTTCGTCTGACCATATGACATTCTCCCAATACTCTTCTGGGTCATCCAAATGCTCTCTAGCAAACTTTAGTCGGCCCTGGACATGTACTGGCTTAAGCAGGGGGACACCTCTGGCACTGCAGGATCTGAGTCCCTGGCGGCATAGTGTGTTAGTGATGGTAGCCTTTGTTACATTGGCCCCAGCACTAGGTTCCCCCGTGTGGTTCTGGGATTTTTGTTCACTGTTCTTGTCATCCTTTTGACCCCATGGGGTGAGATCTTGCGTGGAGCCCCAGAACGAGGGAGATTATCAGTGGTCTTGTATCTCTTCCATTTTCTAATTATTGCTCCCACAGTTGATTTCTTCACACCAAGCTGCTTGCCTATTGCAGATTCAGTCTTCTCAGTCTGGTGCAGGGCGACAATTTTGTTTCTGGTGTCCTTCGACAGCTCATTGGCCTTCACCATAGTGGAGTTTGGAGTGTGACTGCTTGAGGTTGTGGACAGGTGTCTTTTATTCTGAGAACAAGTTCAGATAGGTGCCATTACTACAGGTAATGAGTGGAGGACAGAGGAGTCTGTCTGTGAGACCCAGAAATCTTGCTTGTTTGTAGGTGACCAAATACTTATTTTGCACTATAATTTGCAAATAAACTCGATAAAAATCAGACAGTGTGATTTGATGCCCCAGTCGCTCTCTATAACAGGGAGATGACCAGGGCAATAGACACAATCACTCTGGAGTGACCCCTCTCGAGTAGGCGAACTAAACCAGCCCCTGGGTTTAACGAGGAGCTGGCAGCGATGAAGCAAATGAAGAGGAGTCTAGACGGCATGTGGTGATTATCTTGCATCAAGTCAGACCGAGCATGGGCATGCGCCTATGCAAGGGTGTACTCCACGGCAGTGAAGACTGTACGTAAATCTCACATTGCTGCCAACATTGCGTCCGCGAGGAACCGTCCAGCTCAGCTGTTTCAAATGGTCAGAGGATTGTTGAACCCCTGATTCTTCGACAGCTCGCTGTGAGACATTTTCTCGGTTCTTCGTGGATAAAGTTGCTCTGATTCGCTCTGACTTGGACGCCACAGTTGCTGCAGTCTCTGAAGATGTAGCGAGAGCACCTGCTTATCCAGTTTTAATTGATTCATTTCAATTTGTGCAACATGAGGATGTTGACAAGATTCTTGGAGAGGCAAGGGCGACCACATGCATCCTGGACCCCTGCCCATCCTGGCTGTTAAAGGAAGCCAGAGGGGGGTTGGCAGAGTGGGTCAAGGTGATGGTGAATGCCTCCCTTCGGCAGGGCAAATTCCAGGGAGCCTAAAAGAGGCTGCGATAAAACCGCTGTTGAAAAAGCCATCACTGGAGCCCACTGATTTGAACAACTTTCGGCCAGTTTCCAAGCTCCCCTTTTTGGGCAAAGTCTTGGAACGTGTGATTGCCTCACAGCTCCAGGGGTTCTTGGACGGAACTGACTATCTGGATCCGTTACAGTCTGCTTCCAGGCCGGGGCATGGAACTGAGACAGCCATGGTCGCCTTAGTGGATGATCTCCGCAGATAGCTCGACAGGGGGAGTGTGTCCCTGTTGGTTCTCCTGGACCTCTCAGTGGCCTTCGATACCACAGACCACGGTATCCTTCTGGGGCACCTCGTGGGGATGGGTCTTGGAGGTACTGTTCTGCAGTGTCTCCAGTCCTTCCTGAAGGGTCGTACCCAGAAGGTGCTGTTAGGGGACACCTGCTTGGCCTCACAGCCATTGTCCTGTGGGGTCCCGCATATTTCAGTATTGTCCCCCATGTTGTTTAACATCTACATGAAGCCGTTGGGTGAGATCATCCGGGGTTTTGGAGTCCAATGCCATCTGTACGCAGATGATGTCTAACTCTATCACTTATTTCCACCAAATGCTAAGGAGGCTGTCCAAGTCCTGAACCAGTGTCTGGCTGCTGTGATGGTCTGGATGAGGGCAAGCAAATTGAAGTTGAATCCAGGCAAGACAGAGGTCCTCCTGGTCAGTTGCAAGGCCGAACAGGGCATAGGGTTACAGCCTGTGCTGGATGGGGTCACACTCCTCTTGAAGGCACAGGTTCGCAACCTGGGGGTCCTCCTGGACTCATCACTGAACCTGGAATCCCAGGTTATAGTGGTGGCCAGGGGAGCTTTCACACAATTAAAACTTGTGCACCAGCTGCGCCCGTACCTTGGGAAATCAGACTTGGCCACAGTGGTCCACGCTCTCGTTACATCCAGGATAGACTACTGCAACGCACTCTACGTGGGGTTGCCTTTGAAGACTGCTCGGAAGCTTCAAATAGTCCAACGAGAGGCAGCCAGGTTAATAACTGGGGCAGCATACAGGGAGCATAAAACTCCCATGTTATGCCAGCTCCACTGGCTGCCAGTTTGCTACCAGGCACAATTCAAAGTGCTGGCTTTGGCCTATAAAGCCCTAAACGTCCCCAGCCCAATTTACCTGTCCGAGCGCATCTCCCCCTATGAATCATCGTGGAGATTAAGATCCTCTGGGGAGGCCCTGCTCTCTGTCCCACCATTGTCACAGGTGCGATTGGTGGGGACGAGAGACAGGGCCTTCTCAGTCATTGATTGCCCCCCCCCACCCCCCCCCGGCTATGGAACTCCCTGACTGGCGAGATCAGATCGGCCCCCTCCCTCCTGTCCTTCAGAAGGATGGTAAAAACTTGACTGTGGGGCCAAGCTTTCGGGACAGGGCAAGAAAGCAGCGATAGGAAAGATTACCAGGTCAATTAGATTAGATGCAGATGACCAAGACGGTTTTAAATTGTGTATTTTAATATTGTGATAAATGTTTTAAATGTTTTATGTATTCGTATATGAATTCTTATCCCAGCATTGAATGTTTGCCGTATATATGCTGAGTCCCCTTCGGGTCCCCTATGTTTTAAATAAATAAAATAATTTTCTGGATGTGTTTTCTCATGTTGTCTCTCATAGTTGAGGTCTCCCTATGATGGCAATTATATGCCTCTCTCATCTTTTAAGAGGGAGAACTTGTACAATTGGTATCTGACTAAATACTTTTTTTCCCCACTGTATTTARTTAAATTACTTATTTTATTTTATTTATTTCGCACATTTGTAGCCTGTGCTTCTCACCCCCAGAGGGGGATTCAGGGCAGCTTCACAACAGGCATTCATTCAATGCCAACAACAGTAATAAATTATAAAAGCAATTTAAACATAAAATTACTAAAACATTGTTGAAATCATGTAGGTTTGAAATCATAGTCCAGGTCAGTCCATTGTCATTCACACAAATTGGGTCTCATTCTAAATTGCTGCCTCTACTGTTCGAACGCTTTGTCCCATAACCAGGTTTTGAGTTTCATTCTAAAGCACAAGAGGGAGGTGGCCAATCTAATGTCACTGGGGAGAGAGTTCCACAGGTGAGGGGCCACCATTGAGAAGACCCTGTCTCTTATCTCCACCAATTGCTCTTGCGAGGATGGTGCGACCAAGAGCAGGGCCTCTCCTGTTGATCTTAGATATCGCGATGGTTTATGACAGGAGATAGGTTTATACAGGTAAGCTGGGCCAGAACCGTTTGGGGCTTTATAGGCTAAAGCCAGCACGTTGAATTGTGCTCGGTAGCAGATTGGCAACCAGTGGAGCTGGCATAGCAGAGGAGTTGTATGCTCTCTGTATGCCACTCTGGTGAGCAACCTGGCTGCCATCCGTTGGACTAGTTGGAGCTTCCAAACAGTCTTCAAAGGCAACCCCCCATAGAGTGCGTTGCAGTAATCTATTTGGGATGTAATCAGAGCATGGACCACCGTGGCCAAGTCTGACTTCCCAAGGTACAGGTGCAACTGGTGCACAAGTTTTAATTGTGCAAAAGCTCCCCTAGCCACCACCGAGACCTGGTATATTAAAATATCATCTGGTAAATTAAAATATCATCTCAGCGGCTTTCGATACCATTGAATATGGTATCCTCCTGGGCCGTATCTCTGAGATGGGGCTGGGGGCACTGTTTTAAGGTGGCTCCGGTCCTTCGTGGAGGGCCAAACTCAAATAGTGATGCCAGGAAACTCCTTTTCAACTCCCTGGCCAGTGCCTGTAGGGTCCCTCAAGGCTCAATTTTGTCCCCCATGCTGTTTAATATTTACATGAAATTGCTGGGAGAGATCATCCGGACTTTTGGAGTTCAGTGTCAAATTTATGCAGACAACACCCAATAATAATAATAATAATAATAATAATAATAATAATAATACTTTATTTGTATTTCTCCCCGAAGGGACTCAGGGCAGATTCCAACATAACAATGGTAAACATTCAATGCCTACATAAAACACATGATACGAACATAAAATCCCAGAAAACCCCCACATATAAAAGTAACATTAAATGAAGATCTAACATCAGTAAATTAAACCTGACATCAAAAAATTAAACTACATGTATTCAGACCAAATTCTATAATAATATAAATCTAAAGAAAACATCCACATTAGTGCACAACAGCTGGCAAGGTTCACAAAATGGTGTGGGTTGGTCATGCAGTCAAAAGTGGTCATTGGGATGGTGTGGATCACCCAAATCCATTTCTCGTTTCCATCAAATACCAAAGATGCCATCCTGGTCCTAAACTGGTGCTTGTCATCAGTAATGGACTTGATGAGGGCGAACAAGTTGAAATTAAATCCAGACAAGACAGAGGTACTCCCGGTCAGTCAGAAGGTGGATCAAGGTATAGGGTTATAGCCTGTGTTGGACAGGGTTACACTCCCCCTGAAGACACAGATCCACAGTCTGGGGGTGATCCTGGACTCAGTGCTGACCCTGGAACCCCAGATGTCGGTGGTGTCCAGGATCACCTTCACACGTGTCTAAAGCGTGGCTGGTGGGAACGAGAGAAAGGCCTTCTCTGTGATCATCCCCCACCTCCGGAATTCCCTCCCTAATGAAATACAAATAGCCTCCTCCCTCCTCTCCTTCAAAAAAAGAATTAAAAATATTTCTGTACACTGGCAAATGGAGAGATGACTAGAAGTCTACATTCACTCAGCAGTCCTGTTTTGAATTTGTCACCATATTCTGACTCAGTTGGTTTTGGCTTAGTTGACTCTGCTGCTCTCACTGGCTCCATTGGCTGCATGACATTTTAGTAATGATTTTAAATGAATGTTTAATGTTTATATAATTTATATTATTATTATTATTATTATTATTATTATTATTATTATTATTATTTTAGATGTAGATTGCTTTATGTTTGTATTTATGTATTGGATCTGGCATTGAATGTTTGCCATCTTTTGTTATAATCTGCCCTGAGTCCCCTTGGGAAGTGAGGGCAGAATATAAATAAAGTATATTATTATTATTATTATTATTATTATTATTATTATTATTATTATGTATTTTTCCTCTCTTCATATATTATATTCTTATAGTTATTTACTTATATGATATTATGATGTATTTTTCTTCTCTTCATATGTTATATTCTTATTTTATTATATTATTTTATTCTTTTTTTCCCCCATAGGGAGACTACTCTTGCACTTTCACCTATGCGGCTCAAGGTGGGACCAATGAGGTAAGTCGCTTTCATAGCCTGTAATACAGGAAGGCACCGTCAAAGCCCTACCGCCACTGATATGCTTGAGATGCATAAATAGATATCTGATAGGCATTATCGTGGAATCTTAGAGTTGGAAGAGAGTCCCAAGAGCAATCCAGTCCATCTCCTATAATATAGGAAGACACCATCAAATCCCTCCCAACAGATAGCCATCCAGTCATTGATATGCTTGAGAAATATAGATAGATACGAATGAGAGATATATCTCATAGGTATATCATGGAATATGATGGGATAGGTACATCAAGGACCATCCAGTCCAATCCCATTGGGCCACAGGCACCATTCGATCCTTCCTGAGAGATGGCCATCCAGCCATAGATATAATTGACATAGATAGTGATAGACTGGATTGTGATAGATTGATAGATGATAGATAGGATTGAGATAGTTGGATACATAGATGGATGGATAATAGGTATATCATATAATCTTAGAGTTGGAAGACACACCAAGGGCCATCCAATCTAATTCCATTGGGTCACAGGCACCATTCAATCCCTCCTGACAGATGGCCATCCAGTCATAGAGTAGATGGGATATAGATAGATAGATAGATGATAGGAATATCTTATAATCTTAGAGTTGGGTGAGACCCTAAAGGGCCATTCAGTCCACACCCTGTAATACAGGAAGACACAATCAACGCCCTCTGGACAGATGGTCATTCAACCACACATGTGTTTGTTTCAAGGTCGATTACTATCTCCTTCTTCTCTTCCCAGCAATGGCAGATGAGCATGGGCACCAGCGAGGACAACCTGCTGTTTTCGTGTTCGGTCTGGAGGTCTGTATTCAATCATGGTGTGGCTCCTCGGGTGCGTCCACACTGCAGAGTTGATGCAGTCATTTCCATGGAATCCTGGGGTGTGAACTTTGGGCAGAGAAGGCAAAATGTACCTTGTCAGACTACAACTCCCGTAGCTAAAGTGGGGTCAAACTGGCTTAATTCTACAGTGTGGAATTCGTCCCCCAGATTTTCTTTCATTATATGTATTGTCGAAGGCTTTCATGGCCGGAATCACTGGGTTGTTGTAGGTTTTTTCGGGCTATTTGGCCATGGTCTAGAGGCATTCTCTCCTGACGTTTTGCCTGCATCTATGGCAAGCATCCTCAGAGGTAGTGAGATTTCTTTCATTATTTTGCTCTTTCCTTTTGCTTTGCCGCACCCAGAATAACAATAAAAAAAGATAAGGAACAGATGGAATGTGTAAAGTAGTCTCAAGCTGCGGTTTAATGGCCTGTCTTATCTTTGACAAAGCAAGAAATGGCCGTTGAATTAAACATCCTATTTTGCAGAGCCAGCTCTCTACATGCACTAGGGCTAAGGACACAGGACCAATATGAAGAATAAAAATCCACGATAGATAGATAGATAGATAGATAGATAGATAGATAGATAGATAGATAGATAGATAGATAGATGAAATATAAATAGATAGMCCTGCCTTTTATTCAATCTCTCTAGGTTCTCCAAGGCCAGCTGCAACATATAGTCTTGTCTTCCCTTCCTCCCTCCCTCCCTCTCTCCCTTCATTCTTTGCTTCCTTCCTTCTCCCTCCCTCCCTCCCTCCCTCCCTCCCTTCTTTCCTCCCTCCCTTCTTTCCTCCCTCTTACTTTATTTCCTTCCTGTCTCCCTTCCTCCTTCCTTKTTTCCTTCCTTCCTTCCTCTTCCTTCTTTCCTTCCTTGTTTCCTTCCTTCTTCCCTTCCTTCCTTTGTTCTTTCTTTCCTTCTTTCCTCCCTCCCTCTTTCCTTCCTTCCTTTTTTCCTTTCTTCTTTCCTTCCTTCGTTCTTTCCTTCTTTCCTTCCTTCTTTCCTTATTTCCTTTTTCCTTCCTCCCTTCCTCCCTCCCTCTTTCTTTCCTTCTTTCTCTGTCTTTCTTTTTTCTTTCTTCTTTCCTTTCTTCTTTCCTTCCTTTTTTCATTTCTCCCTCCCTTCCTTGCTTCCTTTCTTCCCTTCCTTCCTTCTTCCTTTGTTCTTTCCTTCGTTRTTTCTTCCCTCCTTCCTTCCTTCCTTCCTTCCTTCCTTCTCCCTCCTTCTTCCTTTGTTCTTTCTTTCCTTCCTTTCTTCCTTCTTTCTTTCCTCCCTCCCTCCCTTCCTTTCTTCTTTCTTTCCAATTGTAACCCTTTGCTTGCTCTTCCAGACCGCAAGGGAAGTCTTACCTCTTCTTCACGCAATTCCGAGCTGAAGTGACGGGAGCCAAGATCGAGTATGCTATGGCCTACGTGAGTCTCCTCCAATGTGGGAAATCACTAGAAATCACTGCTAAAAACTAGAGATCCCATTATTATTATTATTATTATTATTATTATTATTATTATTATTAAACAGTCGTTTAGCTATCTGTTGGGGGTGCTTAGGTCGTGCTTTTCCTGCCTGGAAGAGGGGATTGAAATGAATGGCCTTTCAGAAGTCTCTTCCAATTCTAAATTATTATTATTATTATTATTATCATTATTATCATTATTATTAAGCAAAAGCTGGATGGCTGACTTTCGGGGGGATTTGATTGTGCCTTTCCTGTTTGGAAGAAAGGGGTCGGACTGGATGGCCCTTGGGGTCTGCTCTAACTTTAGAATTCTATGGTTCTCGTTGCTCTGTTGCAACATAATGGAGCAGTGGCTTGGCCAACAACAACAACAACAATACATTTATTAATTGCCTCTCCTTGCAGCATTGATAAAAGTGCTATTAAAATACACATTGTAGTTTTTCTTCCCTTTCAATAGTCGGCAGCTGCGTCCGGAGGGCAGAGCGATGTCCCTTTAAAGGAAGAGGAGTTCCAGGTGTCTGAAACAACAGGTGAGTGGCCAGAGAGATGGCTTTTCTTCCCCTAATGTCTTCAGAAAGAAGTAGGGAAGCTTTGATCCTAGAGTTGGAAGGGACCCCCAAAGATCATCTGGTCCAGCCTCATTCTCCCATTCAGGAATGGATCAATTGATTGAATCATAGCATCCTAGAGTTGGAAGTGACCCCAGACCCCATTTGGCCTCATAGGAAATGGAACCCTGAACCCACTGGATTTTGTCCCATCTTACCTGTCCAAACATCTCTCTCTCTATGAACCATCTCAGAGATTAAGATCATCTGCAGAGGCCCTGCTCTTGGTCCCATCTCCCTCGCTGGCACGATTGGTGGGGGCGAGAGAAAGGGCCTTCTCAGTGGTGGCCCCTCGGCTATGGAACTCCCTCCCTAATTATGTGGATGTGGGATCAAGCGTTCAGTTAGTAACCCACTAGAGAATTATGGAATAGTGCAATGACAGTGTGGAATGGCCACAGATTATGATTTTGGATAATGTGATTTTCATAACTGTTTTAAGGTTTGATATGTTTTCATGATTGTTGCTATATATATATATTTATCTTATTATGTATGTATGTTTATATGGCATCGAATCATTGCCTATATATTATTATTATTATTATTATTATTATTAATAATAATAATATATTTTACTGTTATTATATTGTTATTATTTCTATTATTATTAAATGTATTATTAATAATTGTATTATATTATTGGTATCATTACTATTCTTATCTATTCTTATTATTTTGTATTAGTATTTTTATTATTACATTTATTTTTTGGTAATAATAATTGTATTATATTATTCTTATATTGTTATTATTTTGTATTCATATTTTATTATTACATTTATTATTATTAATAGTGCTACTATTACTATTAATAATAATATATTGTTATTATGAATGATAGTAATATTATATATTATTAATAGTATTATATTATTGTTATTAATAATATTGTTCTTTTTAATAATAATAATAATATAATATTTTGTTGTTATTGTTATTTTTATTAATAATTGTATTATATTCTTATATTGTTATTATTTTGTATTCATATTTGTGAATTTGTGAATTATGGGATGTGATGTTTTAAACTATTGTTTATGAATCTTTTGTTGTGAACCGGACTGAATCCCTCTGCAGAGGTCGAGAAGACCGGTATATAAAAGTTCTAAATAAATAAATAAATAAATAACATATTACTATTATTAATAATATATTGTTATTATGAATGATAGTAATAATATTTTTGTTGTTATTGTTATTATTAGTTATTTTGTCATTATTTGGTGTCCTGCTTCATGTCTTGATTGAGACGCATGTTCCCAGGGAATGGACATCCCCTTCTGCCCCGCATTGAGGTTTAGGGGGCAATAATATCTACCAGTGGCACCAGCTTCACCCGTTGCCTCTTTCTCCCTTTTTAGTGACCCACAAAGAAGGCAAATTCCGAGCCGAGCTTTCCAAACTTCTCATCGTTGCCAAAACCGCCCACGATGAGCTATGAATGGCCAAGCCTTTGCAAGGACAATGCAGTGACCTTTCCAATGTCCTGGACGGGTAGGATTCTGGGCATCCCAAAGCGGGAGTCAGTTCTTGCAATGTCTTTTTATGGGAGGAAAAATACCTTCCTCGATGGCGAGAAATACTTCATCATGGAAGAAGGGAATACTTTTCTTCAATCTGGTGCCGGCAATGCATTCAAAACCATTTCTATTCCTTCCAGGATGTTTCAGGACCCAAAATATGACTTAACAACATAAGAACTCCCTTTTGGGATGGGAATAAATAAGGGCATATCTGAATAAATCAGAATATATCTCGTAAGCAATTTGCTGTTTCTGTTTCTTCCTTACTTATAACAATAGCTGACTTTTACTACAATGAATACATTAGCTCAATTTGGGATTTTTAAAATACTCTTTATATTTGCTCCTGTTTTCATGTTTGCATATTGGTATATTTTAATTGGTAGGCTGATGCTTTTATGTCATGCTGCTTTGAGTCTTCATTGGGACAGATGAAGCAGGCTATAAATAAATATAATAATCTATACACATAATAAAAGTGAAAATATGTATGTGTGTGTGTGGCTGGGGTGTCCACAAACAGCCTCCCGCCTCCACAAGTGGCTGTAGACTCCCACTCCTCAGGAGACACCAATGGTCCTCCCTCCAATGACATTGCAGGTTACAGCACTGTAAACATTTCCAAGAGTCCTGCCATTGTCCTCCACAAACACCATCCTGCCCACCACCCAAGTGAAGGCTTTCATATGGGGACAATTTCATCCTAGATTTTATGTGTTTCCTCCACCACAGACATCCCAGTGTTTCTGACTCTCTCCATTGGTGTGAAATTTGCATGACCCCACCCATGGCCTCTCCCTTAACCCTTTCCTATTATTTTCTATGGCACACAGCAAACAGAGGAATTGATCAGTAACCGAACACATTAGAGATGTTTGAAGAAAGTTCACCATGATTTATAGGAGTTGTAGGTCTTGGGATGTATAGTTCACCTGCAATCAGTGAGCACTCTGAATTCCACCAACAATAGACCTGGAACTAACTTGGCACACACAACCCCTATGACCAACAAAACATACTGAAGGGATTTATAGGAGTTGTAGTTCACCTACATCTATAGCGCACAATGGATCTGGACCAAACTTGGCATGCATACTGGTGGTTTTTGAGGGGAATTGGCCTGGGCATTTTGGAGTTGTAGGAAATGGGATGCATAGTTCACCTGCAATCAAAGAGCACTCTGCACTGCAGCAATGATGGACTTGGACTTAACTTAGCACACAGAACCCCCATGACCAATGGAATGTACTGAAGGGATTTGACGGGATTGACCCACCATGATGAGATTTGTAATTCATCCTGCAGCCAGAGAGCACACTGAACCCCACCGATAATGCATCTAGAGCAGGGGTCCTCAAACTTTTTAAACAGAGGGCCAGGTCACAGTCCCTCAAACTGTTGGAGAGCCGGATTATAACTTGAAAAACACATGAATGAATTCCTACGCACACTGCACATATCTTATTTGTAGTGCAAAAGCCACTTAAGAACAATAAATAATTAAAATGAAGAACACTTTTAACAAATATACATTTATTAGTATTTCAATGGGAAGTGTGGTCCTGCTTTTTGGCTGATGAGTTAGGATTGTTGTTGTTGTTGTGTGCTTTTGAGTAATTACAGACTTAGGTTGACCCTGAGCAAGGGCCAGGTAAATTACCTTGGAGGGCCGCATCCGGCCCCCGGGCCTTAGTTTGAGGACCCCTGATCTAGAGCAAACTTGCCCAACATAACAAACTTTAAGTATTGATGGGGTTTCAGGGGGTGAACATGGCATGATGTGAGTTGCAGTTCACCCACAACCTTATGCATTTTGTGAAATTAAAAAAAAAAGATTTTTTTCTAATAACTTGGATAACGCCGGGTACCCAAGCTAATAATAATAATAATAATAATAATAATAATAATAGATAGATAGATAGCTGCTTTGAGTCTCCTTCAGGAGAGATAAAAGTGGAATATAAATAAATATAATAAAAATAGTAGTAGTAGACCTAACCCTGCTTTAATGTAGTTTAGGGGTACCTGAGCCACCGTGCATTTAGTTAAATCGCTTGAACAGGTGACATTAAACCATTTAGAAACAACTTTAAAAAAAATCAACTTTATTTCACATCTGCAAACTCAGCTTTTTATCGTTATCCAAGAAAATAACATGCCCGGGCTTTGCTTCGTCAAAAGAGAATTAAAAATCCATGAATCCTTTGTCCTTTGGAGAGACACTAAAGCTCTCTAGAAATCCCATGAAGGGCAATTTTGGAGGATTAGTCTTGACAAACAAACAGAGATTCCGTGTTCAAATAGAGTCTATCCTTAAACATTTTAAGGCCACACATCCTCCCTTTACAAAGGGAAACCTTATCCAAATTTGGATAAGTTCGAAAAAGATGCTCCTCAATGGTTGATGGAGAAGTTCAGAAGAAGATTCTCCTCAATAGTTGATGGAGAAGTTTGAAGAATATGATTCTCAATAATTGATAATGAAGTTCAAAGAGGATGCTCCTCAATAGTTGATGGAGAAGTTTGGATAAGATGTTCCTCAATAGTCAGTGGAGAAGTTCAGAGAAGATGCTCCTCAGTAGCTGGTGAAGTCAAATAAGATGCTCCTTCTCAATTGTTGGTGGAGAAGTCTGAAGAATATGGTCCTCAATAGTCAATGGAGAAATCGGAGAAGATGCTCCTCAATTGTTAATGGAGAAGTTTGAAGAATATGATTCTCAATAATCAGTGGAGAAGTTAAAAGAAGAGGCACATCAATTGTTGATGGAGAAGATGCTCTTCAATAGTCAGTGAAGAAGTTTGATGAACATGCTCCTCAATAGTTGATGGAGACATTTAGAGAAGATGCTCCTCAATAGTCGATGGAGAAATTCAAAGATGCTCTTCAATAGTCGATGGAGAAGTTCAGAGAAGATGCTCCTCAATAATCAATGGAGAAGTTTGAAGAATATGGTCCTCAGTAGTCTCTGGAGAAGTTAAAAGAAGATGCTCCTCAATAGTGAGTGGAGAAGATGCTCCTCAATAGTTGATGAAGAAGTTCAGAGAAGATGCTCCTCAATAGTGGATGGAGAGGTTCGAGGAAGATGGTCCTCAGTAGTTAACAGAGAAGTTTGGAGAAAATTGTCCTCAATAGTCTCAGTGCTCAGATGTTGCCTTCATCCAGCATCTGGTTGAGCCCCTCGCAGATCCTGGGGAGGTGTGAGCGGTACGGCTCGGCAGGCCCATAAAGTGCTGAGAGGAACTCGTAGTCTGAGAAGTGGTTGAAGACGTGGTTGATACGGGCATGGGACTTGGCGGTCAAGTGGGTGTTGATAGCCTGGTGCAGCAGCTCCCGGCACTCATTGAGCATCCCAGATAGGACCCGCCGGTCAAAGGTGAAGTCCACCTGGTAGAAGCTGACAGCTGTCATGGCCAAAGCATGGACCTTCTTGCGGAAGCGCTCCAGGAGGGCCAGCTCCTCGGGGCCAAACTGCCCATTGCGGTAGAGGAGACCCAGCTTCACGATGACCTTGACAAGGTTCTTGGTGATCTTTTGGGCTTCCTTGCGGTTGCGGGTGAACTCCTTGGTGACCCGGTAGAGCTCATCCAGGATCTCGCTGCTGGTATCATCGATGAAGAGGCTGGCTGTGTTCTTGGAGGCCATCTTACTCAGGAGCTTCTTCTGCGCTTGCAAAGCCAGGTTCTTGGTGCTGAAGGTGTCCATCTCTACTGCAGAGAGAAGAAAGAAGGAGATCTTTGTTATCACCAAAAACAGAACAGCCATTGACACCATCACCACCCCATTGTCATAATCTTCATTACCACATAATCATCACCACCATACTATTGTTATCATCTTTCACTACCACACCATCAGCATCACCATATGGAGACCCGGTGGCACAGTGGGTTAAACCCTTGTGTTGGCAGGACTGCTGATCAGCAGTTCGAATCCGGGGAGAGTGGCTTGAGCACCCTCTGTCAGCTCCAGCTCTCCATGAGGGGACATGATAGAAGCCTTTCACAAGGATGGTAAAACATCAAACTTGCGGGTGTCCCCAGACAACACCCTTGCAGATGACCAATTTTCTCACACCAGAAGTGACTTGCAGTTTCTCAAGTCACTTCTGACTCGGAAAAAAAGCATCACCATCATACCATTGTTACCATCTTTTCATTATCATATCATCAGCATCATATTATTGTTATCATCTTCCTATTATCATATCACGGTCATCATCTCATTGTTATCGTATTTGTTACCACCTCATTAAGAAAAATTCTTAAGAAGTCCTTCCTAATATTTCAGTGGACACTTTTCCTACAATTTGAACCCGTCGTTCTACGTCTTAATCTCTGAAGCTGGTTCTCCTGACAACATACAATGTATCACTCAGTTTCCGTGCACAATGGTTTTGTTTTCCGGAGAAGTGCTTTGAAACCCAACCAACCACCTCCCTCTTCGAATGAACACAAAGGTTGCTCTGGAGGACCTAGCAAACCCTTAGAGCACACCTCTATAAGAAGTTCTCCAGGACAACTCTATAGGGCATTCATTTCAATAGGGTTCACTTTTATCCATGTTTAGGATGCTAATGTTCGCCACTAACTGGGGTATGCCGCAGACCAAGATGGTGGCAATTTGTAAGTATCTGGAGATACATTATGGAGATGGTGAAGGTTGCTCCAGAGACTAGAAATCCCATCAAAGGGATTCATGTTTAGGAGAAAAGTACAGCGGAAGAACCTCTTGATCATCAAAGATGGAATAGATTGTCTTAGAAGGTGGTGGACTCTCCTTCTTTGGAGGCCTTCCTCCCAAGGTTAGGAGGCCATGTTTTATGGTATTTCTGAGGTTGAATTAGGTGTCCTATGAGAACCTTTCCAACACTTCAGGTTTTATAATTCTATTAAGGATAAGTCCAGACCGTACAATATTCGTATCGATGTCCCTTGCCCCGCATTTCTTTTGAAGACCCTCAGCATGACCGCCCTATTTCTAGGAGCAGCAAAGGCTCAGTTACCGAAAACCACATCCCCCTTTTGTTCTTTTGTTTATAGTTGTAGAAATCCAAACGGATCAAATGTTTCATGGAGCCATTCCAAGAAAAAGGTCTGAATAATTTAATGGATGAAAAAAGAGAAAGAGGCAGATGGGCAGCGACAGGAAAGTCAATACAGAAGACAGGTTTTCTGGGTAGAAAAACCACACCTATTTCCCTGTATTTTCTGAATCATAGAATCATAGTTGGAAGAGACCTTGTGGATCATCCAGTCCAACCCCATTTTGACACAAAGCAGGAAAATCACATTCAAAGCACACGCACACACACACACACCCCAACAGATGGCCATCCAACCTCTGTTTCAAAGCCTCCAAGAAAGGCGCCTCCACCACACTCTAGAGTTCCACTTCTGAACAGCTGTCTCTCACAGTCAGGAAGATCTTCCTCATGTTCAGGTGGAATCTCCTTTCTTTCCTGTAGTTTGAAGCCATTGTTTCATTGCATCCTAGTCTCCAGGGCAGCAGAACACAAGCCTGCTCCCTCCTCTCTATGACTTCCCCTCACATTTTTATTCATAGCCTTCATCATGTCTCCTCTAAGCATGCCATCTCTTTAAGCCACTCCTCATAGGGCTTGTTCTCCTGACACTTGATCCTTTGAGTCACCCTCCTCTGGACACATTCCAGCTTGTCAACATCTCCCTTCAATTGCAGTGCCCAGAATTGGACACAGTGTGATTCCAAGTAAAGTGGTCTGACCAAGGCAGAATAGAATAGAACCCCATTGGCTTTTTTTGCTGCTGCATCACATTGTTGGCTCATGTTCCCCTTCCTGTCCACGAGGACTCCAAGATCTTTTCCACACGTTTTGCTGTCGAGCCAGGCATTGTCCCCCATTCTGTATCTTTGCATTTCCTTTTTTTCTGCCTAAGTGGAGTATCTTGCATTTATCCCTATTGAACTTCATTTTGTTAGTTTTGGCCAATCGTCTTTCTAATCCGTTAAGATCGTTTTGAATTCTGCTCTTATCTTCTGGAGTATTGGCTCCCCCTCCCAATCTGGTGTCGTCTGTAAACTTGATGATCATGCTTTCTCACCCTTCATCTAAGTCATGAAGGCACAGAACCAGGCCCAGGACGGAGCCCTGCTTATGGTACTCCCCTCGTCACTTCTTTCCAGGATGAAGAGGAAGCACTGGGAAGAATCACCCTTTGGGTGATTGGATGAATAAGCTGAGGATCAATCTCGACAAGACAGAGGTCCTCCAGGTCAATCATAGGCCGGATCGAGGTATAGGATGGCAATTTGTGCTTGACGGGGTTGCACTCCCCCTGAAATCGCAGGTCCGCAGCTTGGGTGTCCTCTTTGATTCGGCTCTGACGCTTGAATAATCCCAATTAAACAGCTCAAGGGAAGATCTCAGGGACTCACATGTCTTTACACTAATGCACAGAGCATGGGAAATAAACAAGACGAACTCCAACTTTTAGCACAACACCACAAATGATATCATAGGGATCACTGAAACCTGGTGGGATGACTCCTATCGCTGGAATGTAGATATCGAGGGGTATAACCTCTTTCACAGAAACCGAACAAAGGGGAGAGGAGGCGGAGTAGCCTTATATGTCAAAAACTCTTATGCTGCAGAAGAGATTCAAGACAGCAATCTGGGAAACCAGCTTGAAATCATCTGGATAAGAATCAAGGGAACTGGGACTCAAAAAGATGTCGTTGTAGGCGTCTACTACAGACCCCCAAGCCAGGAGGAAGAACTTGATGAAGTCTTCTGCCAACAGTTGACCAAACAGGCACAGAGAAGAGATGTAGTAGTCATGGGCGATTTCAACTATCCCGATATTTGCTGGAAAACAAACTCGGCCAAGAGTACAAGTCCAACAAATTCCTCGCTTGCCTTGCAGACAATTTCATGGTCCAGAAGGTAGAAGAGGCAACAAGGGGATTGGCTACTCTTGATCTCATCCTAACAAATGCGGAGGCCTGATCGATGCGGTCGAAGTGGTAGGATCCTTAGGGGCAAGTGACCATGTGCTCCTGCAATTTGAGGTACAAAGGAAGGCCGAAACTAAGACAAGTCAAACCCGCATTTTGGACTTTAGGAGAGCTGATTTCCAAAAAATGAAGGAAATGCTGAGCAGCATTCCGTGGACACAGATACTAAAAGACAAGGGAGTTACGGATGGATGGGAATTTCTCAAGAGTGAAATACTCAAGGCACAATTGCAAACTGTGCCAACAAAGAGAAAAAATAGGACAAGTGCAAAGAAGCCAGAATGGATGTCCAAAGAACTTCTAACTGTGCTAAGACACAAAAGAGACATGCACAAGAAGTGGAAAAAGGAGAAATCACCAAAGAAGAATTCAAACAAATAGCCAACACCTGTAGGGAAAAGGTCCGCAAGGCTAAAGCAAAAACGAGCTCAGACTTGCCAGGGACATTAAAACAATAAAAAGGGCTTCTATTCTTATGTCAGTAGAAAAAGGAAAAACAAGGAGGCGATAGGACCTCTTCGAGGAGAAGATGGGGCAATGCTGACAGGGATAGGGAAAAGGCAGAACTACTTAATGCCTTCTTTGCCTCGGTCTTCTCACAAAAAGAGAGTCTTCAACCTCAGCAAGATGGAGTGGATGAGGGATTGGAGGACATCCAACCCCAAATTGGGAAAGAAGTCGTCCAGGAATACCTGGCCTCTCTTAATGAGTTCAAGTCCCCAGGGCCAGATCAACTACACCACCCAAGTATTGAAGGAACTAGCGGAAGTCATTTCGGAACCATTGGCAACCATCTTTGAGAGTTCTTGGAGGACGGGAGAAGTTCCAGCAGATTGGAGGAGGGCCAATGTGGTCCCAATCTTCAAGAAGGGAAAAAAGGATGACCCAAACAACTACCGTCCGGTCAGCCTCACGTCGATACCGGGCAAGATTCTGGAAAAGATTGTTAAGGAAGCGGTCTGCAAACACTTAGAAACAAATGCAGTCATCGCTAATAGTCAACATGGATTTATCAAAAACAAGTCATACCAGACTAATCTGATCTCTTTCTTCGATAGAGCTACAAGCTGGGTAGATGCGGGGAATGCCGTGGATGTAGCGTACCTGGATTTCAGTAAGGCCTTCGACAAGGTCCCCCATGACCTTCTGGCAAGGAAACTAGTCCAATGTGGGCTAGGCAAAACTACGGTGAGGTGGATCTGTAATTAGTTAAGTGGACGAACACAGAGAGTGCTCACTAATGCTTCCTCTTCATCTTGGAAAGAAGTGACAAGTGGAGTGCCGCAGGGTTCCGTCCTGGGCCCGGTCCTGTTCAACATCTTTATTAATGACTTAGATGAAGGGCTAGAAGGCATGATCATCAAGTTTGCAGACGACACCAAATTGGGAGGGATAGCCAATAGTCCAGAGGACAGGAGCAGAATTCAAAATGATCTTGACAGATTAGGGAGATGGGCCAAAACTAACAAAATGAAGTTCAACAGTGACAAATGCAAGATACTCCACTTTGGCAGAAAAAATGAAATGCAAAGATACAGAATGGGGGACGCCTGGCTCGAGAGCAGTACGTGTGAAAAAGATCTTGGAGTCCTCGTGGACAACAAGTTAAACATGAGCCAACAATGTGATGTGGCGGCAAAAAAAGCCAATGGGATTTTGGCCTGCATCAATAGGAGCATAGTGTCGAGATCTAAGGAAGTAATGCTACCCCTCTATTCTGCTTTGGTTAGACCACATCTGGAATATTGTGTCCAATTCTGGGCACCACAATTCAAGAGAGATATTGACAAGCTGGAATGTGTCCAGAGGAGGGCGACTAAAATGATCAAGGGTCTGGAGAACAAGCCCTATGAGGAGCGGCTTAGTGAACTGGGCATGTTTAGCCTGAAGAAGAGAAGGCTGAGAGGAGATATGATAGCCATGTATAAATATGTGAGAGGAAGCCACAGGGAGGAGGGAGCAAGCTTGTTTTCTGTCTCCCTGGAGGCTAGGACGGCTTCAAACTACAAGAGAGGAGATTCCATCTGAACATGAGGAAGAACTTCCTGACTGTGAGAGCCGTTCAGCAGTGGAACTCTCTGCCCCGAGTGTGGTGGAGGCTCCTTCTTTGGAAGCTTTTAAGCAGAGGCTGGATGGCCATTTGTCAGGGGTGGTTTGAATGCAATATTCCTGCTTCTTGGCAGGGGGTTGGACTGGATGGCCCATGAGGTCTCTTCCAACTCTTTGATTCTATGATTCTATGATAAGCTCAGGCGTCGGCGGTGGCTGGGAGGGCATTCGCACAATTGAAGTTCGTGCGCCAGCTGCAACCATACCTCGTGAAGTCAGATTTGGCCACAGTGGTCCACGCCTTAGTTGCCTCTAGATTGGACTATTGCAATGCGCTCTACGTGGGGCTGACCTTGAAGACGGCCCGGAAATTCCAATTGGTCCAACGGACGGCAGTCAGATTATTAACCGGTGCGAATTACAGAGAGTCAACCCTCCTGTTTAAGTAGCTCCACTGGCTGCCGTTTATTTTCCGGGCCCAGTTCAAGGTGCAGGTCTTCACCTACAAAGCCCTGAACGGTTTGGGACCCACCTACGTGCGCAACCGCATTTCCATTTACGAACCCACACAATCCCTTCGATCTTCTGGAGAGGCCCTTCTTTCACTCCTGCCCACATCAGAAGTGCGACTTGTGGGGACAAGAGAGAGGGCCTTCTCTGTGGTGGCCCCCCAGCTCTGGAACTCACTCCCCAGAGATATTAGGCAAGCCCCCATGCTGGCAATCTTCAGGAGGAATCTGAAAACCTGGTTATTCTAATGTGCCTTCAGTGATTAAATGTAAGATACTCCCTGACCAAACTTTGCACAAAATGCCCTTAGAAGCACTTTATTTTATGGTTTGTGCAATTAAATCCTTCCTCATTCCCAGATCCTCCTCCTTATAATTTACATTGTCCTATCTCCCAGTGTTTTAAAATTTTATCCTTGAATTCGGCCCTGCCCAGTGAAATCTTCTGTGTTTTTAATGTTTGATTTTATACCGTTGTGTCGCTTATTATATTAGTTTTGCATTTTATGTATTTTTTATGGTTCTATGTTTTTGTGTTATATTTTTGTACTGTATTGATGGGTGTGGCCTCATGTAAGCCGCACCGAGTCCCCCTGGGGGAGATGGAGCAGGGCATAAAGTTTTATATTATTATTGTTGTTATTATTATTATTATTATTATTATTATTATTATTTAACCAATTAGAGATCCACCTAACCATAGTTTTGCCTAACCAGAAGGTCATGGGGGACCTTGTCAAAGGAAAGCTTTCCTGAAGTGCAGATATGCTCCATCCATAACATTCCCTGCATCTACCCAGCTTGTAACTCTTTCAAAAAAAGAGATCAGATTAGTCTGGCATGACTTGTTTTTGATCAATCCATGTTGACTATTAGCGATGACTGCATTCCTTTCTAAGTATTTGCAAACCACTTCCTTAATGTTCTTTTCCAGAATCTTGCCTGGTATCGACGTGAGGCTGACTGGACTTTGGTAATGGCTTGGGTCGTCCTTTTTCCCTTCTTGAAGATAGATAGGGATCACACTGGCCCCCCTCCAATCTTCTGGGACTTGTCCCCTTCTCTAAGAACTCTCAAAGATGATTCCATTGGTTCTGAAATGACTTCTGCTAGTTCCTTCAATACTCTTGTTTCTGTACAGAAAACCCTTTCATATTTTGGTTTTCAAAAGCAGATTTTCTCCACAGAGAAGCAGCTTCTATTTCTTGTATTTTCTGTGGATGAAAGAAATGTTTCTGTGCAGAAAACCCTCACATATTTTCAAGTGTTTTCCGTGCAGGAAAACCCATTTTCTGAGGAGGTAAAATGAGTTCTGCGCAGAGCGTTTTTCCTCCAAAAACACGTTTTCTGCTTGGAAAAACAACAACAACGAGAGAAAATCCCATAGGGTTGCATGGATACAAAACTATTGAAACACATGGGGTTTCGGGATTCACATGCTCCTTTCAAAGCTCCCAAAGTATCTGGATTTACAAGCCGGAAGTCTTACTTCCAGAGGAGTAAATAACCCCTATATAAACAGAAAACCGGATTGCCAAAGGGAGTGATTCACCTTTCGATCAGCAAATAAAGGTGAAGGCGTGAGCCGTGTTTGCGTTAAGATTACGAGCGGCCTCTCCTTCCAGGGGATTTCACAAGGCGTCGACTCTCCTTTTCTCTCATGGCATTGACTCTTCCTTCAGGATGATGGGAGTTGTAGTCCAAGCCACTGGCATCAGGAAAGCATCTCAATCTATGCAACACATAAGATTTTTTAATTATTTTAATAATAATAAGAACAAAACTTTATTTATAACCTTCGCTTTGTTCCTGAAGGAACTCAGAAAGGTTTCCAAAAAATAACACAAATGACAAACATTCAATGCCCAAAAGTAATCAAACAGCAGTCAAGATAAAACATGAAATAGAATAAACTCAGTATAATAACTTATGAAACAACCAAAGCCGAAGGCTAAAAGAAATTACACATAATAAACACAAGGTGTGAAACCAATTAAAACACCATATGTTAAAAGCGTAGTGTAACATATGACATACACAGGCTGAGGTAAGTAATCGGTGTCTAGGTGGGGATGTATGTAAAGCAGGGGTCCTCATACTAAGGCCCGGGGCCCGAATACGGCCCTCCAAGGTCATTTACCTGGCCCTCACTCAGGGTCAACCTAAGTCTGAAATGACTTGAAAGCACACAACAGCAATCCTATCTAATCATCCAAAAGCAGGTCCACACTTCCCATTGAAATATTAATATGTTTATATTTGTTAAAATTGTTCTTCATTTTAATTATTATATTGTTTTAAAGTGTTTTTGCACTGCAAATAAGATATGTGCCATGTGCATAGGAATTCTTTCATTTTTTTTTTTCAAATTGTAATCCGGCCCTCCAACAGTTTGAGGAACTGTGACCTGGCCCTCTGTTTAAAAAGTTTGAGGACCCCTGATGTAAAGGATGCTAATCCTCCTCCTCTCCATATGCTAAAGTGCACAGATGGGTCTTTAGAAGCTTCTTAAAGGAGAGGAGAGGGGGGCATGGTTAGTTCTTCAGGGGGGAGTTCCACAGGTGGGGAGCGGCCACGGAGAAGGCCCCCTCTCTCGTTCCCACCAATTGCGTTTGAGACAGAGGTGGGACTGAGAGCAGGGCCTCCTCCATGGATGCAGTGCCTGAGTTGGTTTGTATGCAGAAATACAGTTTCAAATAGTGTGGACCTGAACTGCTCAGGACTTTATAGGTAACTAGCGGTCCCCTGCCACGCATTGCTGTGGCCCAGTCTGGTGATCTGGAAAATAAAGTAATGAGAAAGTGTTGGTTTCTAATATATGTAATTTCTTGATGCTTGTCGATAAACAGTATTTCTTGCTGTTTATTTGCCAGTGTTGATGTGGAGAGTGTCTGGTTTGCCTACTCTGGAACATGCAATATATCATTGCCCTTCTTTAGAGGTCCCTTTCAAATCTTTGATACTGCATCTGCCATATACGTATATATATGTGTGTGTGTGTGAATGGCTGGATGGCCCTTTGTCAGGAGGGCTTTGATTATGTTTTCTTGCCCTGGTGAAGGGAGTTGGACAGGGTGGCCTTAAGGCAGCATTTCTCAACCTGGGAAGTCAAGACCTCGGGGGAGGGTCACCAGGGGAGTGTCAGAAAGGTCACCAAAGACCACCAGAAAACACAACATTTTCTGTTGGTCATGGGGGTTCTGTGTAGGATGTTTGGCCCAATTCCATTGTTGGTGTGGTTCAGAATGCTCCTTGATTGTAGGTGAACTATAAATCCCAGTAACTACAACTCCCACATGTCAAGGTCTATTTCCCCCAAACTCCATTTGTGTTTATATTTGGGCATATTGAGTATTCGTACCATACACACATATATGTATATGACAGATGCAGTATCAAAGATTTGGTCCAGATCCATCATTGTTTTGAGTCCACAGTGCTCTCTGGATGTAGGTGAACTACAGCTCCCAAACTCAAGGTCAATGCCCACCAAACCTTTCCAGTATTTTCTGTTGGTTATGGGAGTCCTGTGTGCCAATTTGGTTCAATTCCATCGTTGATGGAGTTCAGAATGCTCTTTGATTGTAGGTGTAAATCCCAGCAACTACAACTCCCAAATGACAAAATCATAATTTTTGAGTTATGGTCACTCCTTGTGTTGTGAGACGTTTTGTTGCCAATTTTGGTGTGATTTCGTTCATTGGTTCTTTTGTTTTCAAGGTACTCATTATGCACAGAGCATTTTAATATACTGTATATACTTGAGTATAAACCTAGTTTTTCAACCCTTGTTTTAGGCTGAAAAAGCCCCCCTCAACTTATACTTGAGTCAAGGTGATTTATTATTTTGCTCTGTCATTACTATTATTTTTTATGACATTTATTATTTTACTCGATTTATTATTATAATTATTTTACTTCATTGTTATTATTACATTTACGATTTTATTTTATAATTGTTATTACATTTATTATTGTACTCTATTTATGATTGCTATTATTACATTTATTATTTTACTGTATTTTTATTAGAAGGATACGTAAGCACATTTACATTGAAGAGGGTTAGGGCAGTCTTATCTTAAATTACAATTTTATATAAATATTCAAAACCATTTAACCTACTGATGCCTCAATTAATGTAATGTTATTGGTATCTATTTTCATTTTGAAATGTGCCAGTAGCTTCTGAATTTCCCACTCTCGGCTTATACTCGAGTCAATCCGTTTTCCCAGTTTTTTGTGGTAAAATTAAGCAGTTTGGCTTATATTTGGGTCAGCTTATACTCAAGTATATAGGGTATATAGATAACCAGCACTTTGTATTTAGCCCAGAAGCAGACTGACAGCTAGTGGAGCTCCCATAGCAGGGGAGTGGTTCTCTCCCTGTACATCACTCCGGTTAGTAACCTGGCTGCCGATCTCTGCACTAATTGTAACTTCCAGACTATCCTCAAATACAGCCCCACATAAAAAGCATTGCAGTAGTCCAAGCAGGATGTGACTAAGGTGTGGACTACCATGGCCAAGTCTGGTGTCTCCAGGTACAGGCACAGCTGGCGCACAAGTTTTAACTGTGCAAAGGCACTCCTAGCCACCACCGACACCTTGGGTTCCAGAGTCAGCAATAAGTCCAGGATCACCCATGTCAGATTCCACAGCAAGCTGGCTTCAGGAAGGGCAAAAGCTGCACATCGCAAGTGCTGAACCTGACTCAGCACATAGAAGATGGCTTTGAAAGGCAGCAGATCACAGGAGCTGTCTTCATAGACCTGTCAGAGGCTTATGATACTGTAAACCTCCTCCTCCTCCTGAGGAAAATGTATAATATCACAAAGGACTACCATCTCACCCACCTCATAGGAAACCTGCTACAAAACAGGAGCTTTTTTGTTGAGTTCCAGGGCCAGAGAAACAGATGGCGGAAACAGAAGAATGGCCTGCCTCAGGGGAGCGTGCTTGCTCCATCCATGTTCAACATTTACACAAATGACCAGCCACTGCCAGAAGGGACAGAGAGCTTCATCTATGCTGACGATCATGGCATCACCACCCAAGCAAGGAGCTTTGAAATGGTTGAACAGAAGCTCTCTGAAGCTCTAGGTGCTCTTACCGCCTACTACAGGGAAAACCAGCTGATCCCTAATCCATCTAAAACACAGACATGTGCTTTTCACCTTAAGAACAGACAAGCATCCTGAGCTCTGAGGATTACCTGGGAAGGAATCCCACTGGAGCATTGCAGCGCACCCAAATACCTGGGAGTCACCCTGGACCGTGCTCTGACCTAGAAGAAGCACTGCGTGAATATCAAGCAAAAAGTGGGTGCTAGAAACAATCCTACCTGCGTGACTGCATCTCCATCTACGAACCCACACGTTCCCTTCGGTCATCTGGAGAGGCCCTGCTCGTGATCCCGCCTGCGTCGCAAGCGCGCTTGGTGGGGACAGGAGACAGGGCCTTTTCCATGGTGGCCCCCCAACTCTGGAACACCCTGCCCCTACATTGGCAGTCTTCAGAAAGAACCTGAAGACCTGGCTGTTCCTATGTGCCTTCCCAGATTAGGAAATCTCCAATACCAAGTCCCATAAGCACTTTACTAGAACTAAGATTGGCTGCACACCGCACACTGCACTTGCCCTATAATGCCCTATATACCACCTGTCACATCAGCACTTTTTAATCCTGTACCCATTACTCTGGCCAGGCCCAGTTTTATTGTGTCTTAGTGTATTGTTTATTGCCTGTTGTTTATATTGCTTTAATTGTTTTAATTTGCTTTAGGTTTTGTATTGTTATATTGTGTGTTGAGGCCTTGGCCTTTGTGAGCCGCATCGAGTCCTTCGGGAGATGCTAGCGGGGTACAAATAAAGTTTAATAATAATAATAATAATAATAATAATAATAATAATAAATAATATCATATGAAATCTGACTGGCACAACCTGGGGATCACAACCAGACACAGTGAAGACATCTGCCCTTGTGCTTGCTACTCTGCTGTTGAGTATGCATGCCCAGTGTGGAATACATTCCACCATGTTAAAACAGTGGATGTGTCTCTTAATGAGACATGCCGCATTATCACAGGGGTGTCTGCGCCCTACACCACTGGAGAAATTACACTGTTTAGCCAGTATTGCACCACCTGACATCCTCCAGGAAGTAGCAGCCAATGGTGAAAGGACCAAGGCAGTGACATCTCCAGCTCATCCTGTTTGGGTATCAGCCAGCACGTCAACGACTTAAATCAAGAAATAGTTTTCTAAGATCTACAGAGACACTCGCTGGAACACCTCAGCAAGCGAGAGTCCAAAAGTGGCAGGCTCAAACCCAGAACCTCAATCAATGGCTGATACCAAATGAGAGACTCCCCTTTGGGCACACAGAAGACTGGGCAACTTTTAAGGCGCTGAACAGACTGCGCTCTGGCACCACGAGATGCAGAGCCAACCTCAAGAAATGGGGCTACAAAGTGGAATCCACAACATGCGAGTGTGGAGAAGAGCAAACCACTGACCACCTGCTGCAATGCACCTGAGCCCTGCCACATGCACAATGGAGGACCTTCTTGCGGCAACACCAGAGGCACTCCAAGTGGACAGATACTGGTCAAAGGACATTTAATCAACTACCAAGCTTGCAAACTTTGTGTTTTGTATATTTGTTTGTTTGTTTTGTTTAAAATGTAATACAGCTGTCTGGTTGCTCCTGACATGATAAATAAATACCCCAAGACTGTGGATCTGTGTATTCTGGGAGAGTGTGACCCCATCCAACACAGGCTGAAATCCCACACCTTGGTTCACCTTCCAACTGAACCAAGACTACCTCAAATTTGTCTGGATTTATCTCCAACTTATTTATTTATTTAAAACTTTTATATCCCGATCTTCTCTACCTCCGTAGAGGGACTCAGACCGGCTAACAGCAAAAAATTCAATGCTAACACTAAAATCTAAAATATCATACATCAACATTAAAATTAACCAATACATCTATATAAATAAAAATGTAATGTTCGTTTGTGGGATTAACAGAACTCAAAAACCACTGGGGGAATTGACACCAAATTTGGACACAAGACACCTAACAACCCAATGTATGTCCTTCACTCAAAAAAATTGATTTTGTCATTTGGGAGTTGTAGTTGCTAGGATGTATAGTTCACCTACAGTCAAAGAGCATTCTGAACCCCACCAACGATGGAATTGAACCAAACTTGGCACACAGTTCTCCCATGACCAACAGAAAATACAGGAAGGGTTTGGTGGGCAGTGTCATTTAGTTTTGGAGTTGTAGTTCACCTACATCCCTAGATCACTGTGGACTGAAACAATTATGGATCTGGACCAAACTCTACACGAATATTGAATATGTCCAGATGTGAACACTGGTAGAGTTTGGGGGAAATGGAATCTTGACATTAGGGAGTTGTAGTTGATGGGATTTATAGTTCACCTACAATCACAGAGCCTTCTGAGTCCCACCAACGATAGAATTGGGCCAAACCTCCCACACAGAACCCCCAGGTGGGCCACAGCAACGCGTGGCAGGGGACGGCTAGTATAGGATAAATTACATAACAGCCATTCGCCAAGATAAAATCATGTCAACTGAGTCCGTATATTCAGTCCATATATTGTAGTCAGTAACTTTGGTCAATTGCCGGTCTCAGATATCATTCCGCAAAAGCTTTGTTCCACAGCCAAGTTTTCGCTAGCTTCCTAAAGGTCAGGAGGGAGAGGGCAGATCTAATTTCATTCGGGAGGGAATTCCATAGCCGAGGAGCCATCACAGAAAAGGCCCTGGCTCTCGTTCCCACTAGACGCAACTGCGAAGGTGGTGGGACCGAGAGCAGGGCCTTTCCAGACGATCTTAATACTCTTGATGGTTCATAGGGGAGAATACGTTTGGACAGGGAAACTTATTAGCCCTCATCCAGTCCATCACTGACGACAGGCACTGGTTTTGGGGCAGGATGGCATCCTTGGCTTTCGGTGGAAAGGCATGATCAAGAGTTGGGCATCATCGGCATGTTTATGTGTTGTAATTATTCTGTAACCCACCTTGAGCCACAAGGATTATTATTATTATTATTATTATTATTATTATTATTATTATTTCCATTTCTAATAGATCCTTTCTGCTCATGATGTGTCCCAAGTCCTTGCTTCTGGGCTTGAATATTATTATTATTATTATTATTATTATTATTATTATTATTAGCCTTTCTAATAAGTCCTGAGCTGCTGACCAAAAGGTTGGCGGTTCAAATCCGGGGAGCGGGGTGAGCTCTCGCTGTTAGCCCCAGCTTCTGCCAAGCTAGCAGTTCAAAAACATGCAAATGTGAGTAGATCAATAGGTACCACGTTTGCAGGAAGGTAACGGCACTCCATGTAGTCATGCTAGCCACATAACCTATGGACAACGCCGACTCTTTGGCTTAGAAATGGAGATGAGCACCACCCCCCAGAGTCGGACACGACTAGACTTAATGTCAGGGGAAACTTTTACTTTTACCTTAATAAGTCCTTTCTGCTCACGAGGTGTCCCAAATCCTTGCTTCTGGGCTTGAAATATTATTATTATTACTATTATTATTTCCCTTTCATCATCATCATCATCATCATCATTATCATCATCATTATTATTATAGAGCCGGGCTTTAGCACAGCAGGTTAACCATGAGCTGCAGTAAATCTTGCCAACCAAAAGTTTGACAGTTCGAAGCCCGGGTCAGGGTGAGCTCCTGGCTTTTAGCCCAGCTTCTGCCTACCTAGCAGTTTTGAAAACAGCAATGTGAGTAGATAAATAGGTACTGCTTTAAAGCGAGGAAGTATTTAAGGCACTCATAAGGAAATGCCAGAAAAATGCGATTCAATCAAGGAGGAAGTTTACGAACAAAACTCTTTGGCAAGGAAAATGGAGGGACAGCTCCTCCCCCCTGTGGCTGGAACTGAGCACAGCCTCCAAGATGCTGAAGATGGGCAAGCCTATATATACCTCTATGTACAGTTGTCTATCTGTCAGTTTGTAAACGGCATTGAATGTTTGCTGTGTATGTGTTCTGTGATTCTCTCTGAGCCCCCTTCAGCATGAGAAGGATGGACTATAAATACTGTAAATAAATAAATAGGCTTGAAATATTATTATTATTATTGTTATTATTATTATTATTCACTGTACCCACTTATTCTTTCTTATAATTTTCTTTATTTTTACCTTGCTTACTTGATTCTGGCTTTACAAGAAATGATATAATAATAATAATAATAATAATAATAATAATAATAATAATAATATCAGAGACTACCTGATGATGACGAAGATGATGATGATGATGATGATGATGATAATAATAATAATAATAATAATAATAATAATAATAATATACTATGGAAGTTAACATTAATAACAAGTACAATGACTTACATACAAGCTTGGCAGTGGAAGAAGGGGGAAAAGAAGGAAATCAGAGGAAGAAAAGAATAGAAGGGAAAAGAAGGGAAAGAGCAAGAATAAGAATAGGAAGAGTGGGAAAGGAGAAAGGAAAGGAAGAAGAAGAGAAGGAGAGAAGAAGAGAAGGAAGAAGAAAGAGCAAAGTCAAGAGAGGAAATGAAGTAGGAAGAGATGAAGGGAAGGAGGAAAGAGGAAAAGAATGATGAAGAGGAAAGGGAGGAGGGGAAGAGAAACTAGAAATAGAAGGGAAAGAAGCGAAGTATAGAAAGATGAACGGAGAAAGGAAGAAAAGAATGAAGAAGGGAAAAGAAAGGAGGAAAAAGAAAGGAAGAAGAGAAGGAGGAAAGAGGAAAAAACGGTGAAGAGGAAAGAGAGGAGGGGAAAAGAAGAGGGAAAGAAGCAAACTACAGACAGATGAACGGAAAAAGGAGGAAAAGAATGAAGAACCAGAAAGGAGGAGGAAGCAAAAGGAAACGAAGAAGGAAAGAGGAAGAGAATGATGAAGAAGAGGAAAGGGAGGAGAGGAAGAGAATCAAGAAGGGAGAAGGGAAAGAAGCAAAGCTCAGAAAGAAGGAGTGAAAAGGAATGAATGAAGAAGGGAAAGAAAGGAGGAGAAGCAAGAAGAAAGGAAGAACAAAAGGGAGGAAGAAGAAGGGAAGAAGGAAAGAGGAAGAGAATGATGAAGAAGCAAGAAGGGAAAGAAGCAAAGTACAGAAAGATGAACGGGGAAAGGAAGAAAAGAAGGGAAGAGAAGAAGGGAGGAAAGAGAAGAAGAGTGATGAAGAGGAAAGGGAGGAGGGGAAGAGAATCAAGAAGGAAGAAGGGAAAGAAGCAAAGTACAGAAAGATGAAAAGGGAAGAAAAGAATGAAGAACAGGAAAGAAAGGAAGAAGAAGGGAAGAAGGAAAGAGAGGAAGAAAATGATGATGAAGAAGGAAGAAAGGACAGAAGCAAAGTACAGAAAGATGAACGGGAAACGGAAGAAAAGAATGGAAAAGGGGGAAAGAAAGGAGGAGGAAGAAAAGAGGAAGGGAAGGAAAGAAGGGAGGAAAGAGAAGAAGAGTGATGAAGAGGAAAGGGAGGAGGGGAAAAGAATCAAGAAGGAAGAAGGGAAAGAAGCAAAGTACAGAAAGATTAAAGGAGGGAAAAGAATGGAAGGGGAAGGAAAGGAGGAAGAAGAAAAGAAGAAGTGAGGAAAGAGAAGAAGAGAGAAATGAAGAGGAAAGGGAGGAGGGGAAGAGAATCAAGAAGGAAGAAGGGAAAGAAGCAAAGTACAGAAAGATGAAATGGGAAGAAAAGAATGAAGAAGGGGAAAGAAAGGAAGAAGAAGGGAAGGAGGAAAGAGAGGAAGAGAATGATCAAGAAGGAAGAAAGGAAAGAAGTAAAGAACAGAAAGATGAATGGGGGAAAAGAAAAGAATGGAGAAGGGGGAAAGAAAGGAGGAAGAAGAAAAGAAGAGGGGAAGGAAAGAGAAGAAGAGTGATGAAGACGAAAGGGAGGAGAGGAAGAGAATCAAGAAGGAAGAAGAGAAAGAAGCAAAGTACAGAAAGATGAAAGGGGGGAAGAAAGGAAGAAGGGAAGGAGAAAAGAGAGGAAGAGAATGATGAAGAAGGAAGAAAAAGAAGCAGAGTACAGAAAGATGAACGGGAAAAGGAAGAAAAGAATGGAGAAGGGGGAAAGAAAGGAGGAAGAAGAAAAGAAGAAGGGAAGGGAAGAGAAGAAGGGAGGAAAGAGAAGAAGAGTGATGAAGAGGAAAGGTAGGAGGGGAAGAGAATCAAGAAGGAAGAAGGGAAAGAAGGAAAGTACAGAAAGATGAAAGGGGGGAAAGAAAGGAAGGAGGAAAGAGAGGAAGAGAATAATGAAGAAGGAAGAAAGGAAAGAAGCAAAGTACAGAAAGATGAACGGGAAAAGGAAGAAAAGAATGGAGAAGAGGGAAAGAAAGAAGGAAGAAGAAAAGGAGAAGGGAAGAGAAGAAGGGAGGAAAGAGAAGAAGAGTGATGAAGAGGAAAGGGAGGAGGGGAAAAGAATCAAGAAGGAAGAAGGGAAAGAAGCAAAGTACAGAAAGATTAAAGGAGGGAAAAGGAAGGAAAGAATGAAGAAGGGGGAAAGAAAGAAGGAAGCAGAGGGGAAGAGACTATTGTTTTCTGCTCCGATAGCAAATAACAGCATTGTATTATTTTCTCCTTTCTTTGGAAGGTCCTCCCATTTCTCGTCTTCCGACTAAAACAAGGGCAGAAAATTCAGTGCAGAAAAGCATGAGCTCGGCACATTTTTCCCCGCTGAGATCAAGTCCGTGCAATCCTTTTCTGCCCTCTGGATCCCTTTTTCCTTCCTTTTCTTACCTGTATGTTCTGCATCCAAAGATCGGGGCCTTGCAGTATATATATTCAACCCCTAAATCTTTTTTTTTTCTTGCAAATACAAAATTCGGAGCCTTTTCCTTGCAAAATGAAAAATTGTATAGCTTTAAAGTAATGGCTTTGTATCCCTTCTTTTCTTCCTTGGGGGGCGTGGGGGCTTTGCTATCGGAATCCCTCCTGGGATCCAAGGTTGAAACTTGACGCTTTTAAGACTCTGAAAGAGAGAGAGATAAAGTTTCAAATTCAAAGAGAAAGGGGAGGGGGGATGGAATGACAGCTGAGGGGGCCAATCGCGGCGCAGGGCCTCCTACGAAGTGGCCAATGGGAAGGCAGCAACAAAAGGGGGCGGGGTTTGGGGATGGAATCGGAGAGGCAAAGGAAAATAAGGCAAAGTCAGTAACCATAAGAGACCCAGGTTCGAATCCAGGCTCAAGCCTTCGTCAAGTCACATACTCTCAGCCTCAGATAAATAAATAAATAAATGAGAAAATAAATGAATAAAATAAGAAAAAATAAGAAAATAGGAAAATAAAATAAGAAAAATAAAATAAATAAATGCTAAATAAATACACAACTTTATTTGTAGCCCGTGTTTGTATTTGGACTTTGAGTTGGGAGGAAAGAAGGGTCACACTCTCTCAGCCTCCAACCGTGATGCAAAACCCTCTGCAATGCATAGAGATACATCCACAAGAAAATTAGATCACACCTGGAATATTGTATCCAATTCTGGGCACCACAATTGAAGAGAGATATTAACAAGCTGGAATGTGTCCAGAGGGGGCGACTAAAATGATCAAGGGTCTGGAGAACAAGCCCTATGAGGAGCGGCTTAAGGAGCTGGGCATGTTTAGCCTGAAGAAGAGAAGGCTGAGAGGAGATATGATAGCCATGTATAAATATGTGAGAGGAAGTCACAGGGAGGAGGGAGCAAGCTTGTTTTCTGCTTCCCTGGAGACTAGGACGCGGAACAATGGCTTCAGACTACAAGAAAGGAGATTCCATCTGAACATGAGGAAGAACTTCCTGACTGTGAGAGCCGTTCAGCAGTGGAACTCTCTGCCCCGGAGTGTGGTGGAGGCTCCTTCTTTGGAAGCTTTTAAACAGAGGCTGGATGGCCATCTGTCAGGGGTGATTTGAATGCAATATTCCTGCTTCTTGGCAGAATGGGGTTGGACTGGATGGCCCATGAGGTCTCTTCCAACTCTTTGATTCTATGATTCTATGAAAAGGTGGATGTCCATCTGTCGGGAAGGATTGGATTGCTCTTTTTCCTGCCTGCAGGGAGTGGGTTGGACTGGATGACCTTTGGGGACCCTTTCTAATTTTAATAATAATAATAATAATAATAATAATAATAATAATAATAATAATCTTTATTTCTACCCCACCACCATCTCCCCGATGGGGACTCGGAGCGGCTTACATGGGGCCAAGCCCGGACAACATAATACAGCAATAAAATCAAAACATATACAACAGGCAACAACAACATTATCAAAATGACATCAAAATAATAATAAAACAATAATAAATAAAATAAAATAAAAATTCCAATAGACATTCTGTATTCTGTTTAGATAGACAGAGATATATGTTTATTTATGTTTGCTTTAGTAATTGCTTATTATGTTTGGTATTTGATTGCTGCTGATTTTATACTGCATTTCACTGTTTTTTCCCCTTTTTTTGACACAATCTCATATATAATCAGAAAATATACGTTCAGAAATAATGAAACATGTCTTGATCTGTATGTAGATGGCAACTTGTACAAAGTAAGTATAACATATTTTACTATTCAGTCGAGTTTAAGGCACTTTCAAAGGAAAATCCATGCAAACTATTCCTAACTAGAACTGTTTCCCTCTAGCTAACAGCAATAGTGCCATCAGCTACTACCCCCCCCCCCCCCCCCCCCCAATATCATATGCAAAAAAATAAAATAAAAATGCCAATGGGTTTTTTGGGGGGTTTTTTTGGAAATTCCTTACAAGGCAATATATCTTCATTATTGTTTCACTGTTGAAAGCCGCTTTGAGTCTCTTTGTGAGGGAAAAGGGTAGGATATAAATAAAGTTTATTATTATTATTATTATTATTATTATTATTATTATATAAATATATAAAATGTTATATATAATAATATATCATTATATATAAATATAAATATGATATAAATACTATTTATTTATATTTATTGGCATTCTAATATTTATTAGGGGGAAAAGCCATTCTTTGATTTCGTTGTTTATGAATGTTCCCATTAGAAAATACATAAGAATGTGAGTGAACTACCATTCCCAGAATTGTGGGTCAATCCTTCCCAAACCAAGCTTGTATGCACAGCTGGCCGTGTTGGGTCTGTGTGCCAAGTTTGGCCCAGATCTAGCGTCAGCTGAGTTCAGTGCTCTCTGGATGCAGATGAACTACAACTCCAAAAATCAAGGTCAGTTTGTTCAGTTGGTCACATGGGTTCTCTATTGCCAAGTGTGGGGGTCACTGTTTCTCTGAATGCAGGTGAACTATAATGCCCAAAATCAAGGTGAATTCTGACAAACCCCTTCAATACATTTATTTCATCATGGGTCTTCTCTGTGCCAGGTTTGGTCCTGGTCCATTGTCGGTGGGGGTCACAGTATCTCTGGATTCCGAGGGCAATCATCCCCAAAGTCCGCCTGAATTCACAGTTGGGCATGTTGGGTCTGTGTGCCAAGTTTGGTCCAGATCTGTTGAAACACAACAAGATTAGTACACAGTAAATAAGATCACTCTGCTGGCTGTTGTATTGGATCACACATTGGACACTTCCCAAATGTCTAGGACTGTGTGATGTATCGGCGAATAATGCGTGCAGATCCTAGTAGGGTGGCCCTTTTCAGCTGACAGATGGTGATTTTGTCAGCGCTGATTGTGCTTAAGTGCAGGCCAAGGTCTTTAGGCACTGCATTATTATTATTATTATTATTATTATTATTATTATTATTATTACACTATTGTTCCTGGGTTATCAATTTCCTAATTGGCTCTATCATAAAAACATGGGGAAAGCTGGTTAAAGTGGCAAAACTTTGTTATTGCGGGAAACAGGAAATAACAAGTTCAAGCCAGGAACAGATTTTTCTTGGATCGATATAGGGCGGGTTTGACCTCTCCCTGTGACACTTTTTGTGGGCCGCTTCCTGCGCCTCTAGCTTCTGTTTCCTTTCTTTTGTAAGCTTGGCATGGATGAAGAGGAAACATTAGTCATCCAGAGCCTTCCTCGGCCTCCAAACAGAAGCTGGATGGCCCTCTTCCGGGAAGGATCGGATTGTGTCTTCCTTGTCTGGCTGAAGGGGGGTTGGATTGGATGGCCTTTCAGGATTCCCGTTCTAATCTAGAATTCTGTGGAAGTCTATAAACAAGAGGTTGGATGAGCACCTGTCAGGAGGGATGGGATTGTGTCTTCCTTTGTCTTGCAGAAGTGGTTGGATTGGATGGCCTTTAGGTGTCCCGTTCTAATCTACGATTCACTGGAAGTCTATAAACAAGAAGTTGGATGAGCATCTGTTAGAAGGGATCGGATTGTGTCTGGCAGAAGGGGTTGGACTGGATGGCCTTTAGGAGTCCCTTTCTAGGATTCTATGGAAATCTATAAACAAGAAGTTGGATGAGCATCTATCGGGAGGGATGGGATTGTGTATTCCTTGTCTTGCAGAAAGGGTTGGATTGGATGACCTTTAGGAGTACCTTTCTAATCTAGGATTCAGTGGAAGACTGTAAACAAGAAGTTGGATGAGCATCTGTCAGAAGGGATTGGATTGTGTCTGGCAGAAGGGGTTGAACTGGATGGTCTTTAGGAGTTCCTTTTTAATCTAGGATTCAATGGAAGTCTATAAATAAGGGGTTAGATGTGAATCTCTCAGGAGGGATGGGATTGTTTCTTTTTTTCTTGCAGAAGGGGTTGGATTGAATGGCCTTTAGGAGTCCCTTTCTAATCTAGGATTCAATGGGAGTCTATAAACAAGAAGTTAGGTGAGCATCTGTCAGGAGGGATTGGATTGTGTCTTCCTTGTCTTGCAGAAGGGGGTTGGACTGGATGGCCTTTAGGAGCCCCTTACTAATCTAGGATTCTATGGAAGTCTATAAACAAGAAGTTGGAGGAGCATCTGTAGGGTGGGATTGGAGTGTGTCTTCCTTGTCTTGCAGAAGGGGTTGGACTGGATGGCCTTTAGGAGCCCCTTGCTAATCTAGGCTTCCATGGAAGTCTATAAACAGGAAGTTGGATGAGCATCTGTAGGGTGGGATTTATATCGAGCAAGAAATTAGGAGGCAAAGACCAATCAGACTCAGCAACGAGAGTCCGGAGCCCAGGCGAGACAAGAGAAGCACCCAAGATTTTCCCCTAATTTTCCCAAATAAAAGTCTCACCAAAATGAAGAAAAGCCACCGAGTTGTCTTTATTTCATCCCAGCTGGTACGGATGTCAAACCGCAATCCCTTGCCAAAGTTGACATGTTTGGCAAGGCAGAAAAGGGTACATTTTATAGGAAGTACAGAGTGTCAGATTTAAACTTCCCGCCCCTTTGCCGGCTTCGCGCTGATTGGCTGGAGTCATCAGCCGTAGGGAGGCGCGGCTGGCCTAGGCGCGCCTCAACCAATGGAGAAGCCAGCACCGTTTTGGCTTTTGAGCCAATGGAAATCGAGGAGGCGGTACAAGCGGGAAAACAATGAACCGAGAGGAAAATGAATGAATTAAATGGAACTTAATGGTTTGTCCGATGGCCGGCGATAATCCGGAGATTCCTCAAGCTGGCCTGGTATTGTCCAGTGGGGGTGAAATACACAAAGGTGGCTGGCGCAGCTGCCCAGCCTTGATGAACTTCAGTCCTGGGTATGAGATTAGTTGATGCTATCTGTGTGTTGGTTTCAGCCGAGGGGCCAAGGACAATGAGTGAGGCGGATGGGACATCTTGATCTTCCTTGTTGATGAGTGACCAGGTTCACCATGGGGTGCCTTCCTGGGTGGCCGTGCTCCGAGACCCAAGGCGCACCATTGTTATTATCATGCAATAATAGTCCTTAAGTCAATGGGGAATTCATCTCAGGAAATAGGAAAGAATTTCCCAAGGGTTTGTCATGCTGGGGTCATGAAAAGGTGGCTTTCCATATTTTTATACATAGATGCATATATGGGGTTCATAAGTCATGCACAGGGAAAAGGGGGGGGGGGAAGGAAATTCGTATAACCCACCAAAGTTCATAAAGAGTCCAATGTCATGAAATCACATAGTCCCAAAATCATAAATGGGAGTCTATGGGGCTTGGGGGAAAAGTTCCAGAAAATTTTTAGAAGTTCTTAAAAGTTGGCAAAAGTTGATAAAAAGTTGTAAAATCCATGGGGGCAAGTTGGGAAAAGTGTTCCAGAGTCCTCAGAGTTCCTATGAGGCAACTGCCAGCGCTGGAGGTCGGGATCCATGTTGACAAATGAAGAAAACTGCAGATCCTTTTGGAACAAGAACCAAAACGGCCCGCTGACATCTTGGGGATTCGAAGGGGTGACCACGACAGTTTCCCTGGATTGGCAAGCTCTCTGGACATCCACAAAATGGTGGCAGCAATGCGGTGTCATCGGGGAGCCAGCTGGGCTCCATGTTGAGGTCTTTGAGGCAAAAATGGTTATTCCCGGGGCGGAGGGGTTAGTGGAGTGAAACCGAGATAGCCATTAGTCTTAGAATTCTCCCCGGAGAAGAATGGCACCGCTTTTGAAGCAATCGGGGAGAATGGAGGGAGGGGGTGATATGCGCTCGGGCTCAGGGGGAAAGGGAAGGAAGGATGGAAGAAAGGGAGGGAGGGAGGACAAGGAAGGATAAAGAAGTGAATGGAGAAGGGAGGAAAGACAAAGGGGAGGGAGGAGAATGGAAGGAAAGGGGTAAGAAAGATGAAAGGGTAGGAGAGAATGGAGGGAGGGAAGGGAGAAAGAAGAAAAGAAAATAGGGAGGAAGGATGGAAGAGAGGAAAGGGAAAACAAAAGGAAAGAGGAAGGTAGAGAAGGAAGGGTGGAAGAGAATGGAGGGAGGGAAGGGAGAAGGAAGGAAAGAAAAGGGAAGGAGAAAGAGGGAGGTATGGAAGGAGACAGAGAAGGAAGGATACAGTGGTGAGAGGGAGGAAGGCCCAAGGGGCTGCTCCATCCTCTATAGCAGTGTTTCTCAACCTTCCTAGTGCCGCGACCCCTTAATCCAGTTTGTCATGTTGTGGTGACCCCCAACCATAACAATATTTTCATTGCTACTTTATAACTGTAATTTGGCTACTGTTATGTATTGTAATGTAAATATCCAACATGCAGAATGTATTTTCATCCGCTGGACCAAACTGGGCACAAATACCCAATACGTGGGGTTGAGGGGATTGATTTTGTCACTTGGGAGTTGTAGTTGCTGGGATTTATAGTTCGCCTACAATCAAAGAGAATTCTGAACTCCACTAATGATGGAATTGAACCAGCCTTGGCACACATGACCTACAGAAAATACTGGAAGGGTTTGGTGGGTATTGACGTTGAGTTTGGGAGTTATAGTACACCAACCACCAGAGAGCACTGTGGGCTCAAACTATGATGGATCTGGACCAAATATTGGCACAAATACTCAATATGCCCAAATGTGAACAGTGGTTGAATTTGGGGGAAATAGAGCTTGACATTTGGGAGTTGTAGTTGCTGGGATTTATAGTTCACCTACAATCACAGAGCATTAGGAACCCCACCAACGAGAAAATTGGGGCAAGCTTGCCACGCAGAATCCCCACAACCAACAGAAAAATACTGTGTTTCACCCACATCTATGGCCACCATCCTCAGAGGTTGTGAGAGCCCCAAAGTCCCCAGAAGCCACCAAGACTCCTAGGACCCCCCCCCCCCCATGTGCATGTCACCCTTCCCAGGTTTTCCTTACTATTGGCTTATTTTTTTTCCCCCATGGGTGATGTGAGGGAGATCAAAGTCCCTCAAAGTCCACACGGACCCTGATCTGTATGTCTACCCCTGACKTGTGGGGACCAGGCCTCCAGAATTGGGGACCCCTGCAACCACAGCCCCTCATGTGTATGTGTATCATCTTGTTTCTGCTTTTGTATCACTTTATGAAATTATTGGAAAAGTCACTAACTGAAGTCTTGCAATCACCTTTGCCCGCATTTTCCTGTACAGGGACGATCTGCCAACATCTTAACAGGCTTCCTGATTGCATTAACCATCTACCTTAATGGAACCCATACAGACTGGTGACCCTGGGGATAACAGGAGCCGGAGGGTCCAGCCTTCCCTTTTGTCACTGCTTGGACAATACGTGACATTTGCCAACCCAGTCAAGGGATATCATGCAGCTGTCTTGGAAAGCCTATTTTCCCCTTTGCTATTCCTAGCCATTGGCCATTTATATGAACAATACTTTCTGTTGCCCTGTCAAACACTAATAGGAGATCCTGAGATTGCTGTACGCTGTCAGCAAGCCAGCTGCTGTTGCTGTCATCCACTCTAGAGGGCACCAGATTGGAGATCTGGATGCCACAAGAGCGAATCGCAGAGTCGATGCAGCTGCCAAGGCAGCAGCCAACAGGGAGCCCACCTTCCACAGGGCACTAATCCCAGACACCTCTGTCCCAGCTCTGCCTCTGTACAGTGCCCAGGACATTGAGTTTGCCAAGAAAGAGGGCCTGACAGAGGAGGGGGGCTGGTGGAAGGACAGCCATGGACATTTGCTGCTCACTGATTCCTTGATGCGGCGAGTTGCCAATTGGTTCCACAAGAGCACCCATTGGGATCATGATGCCATGATAGAACACCTAAGGACCCTTTTCATTAGGCCTCGTATGGCACAGCAATCCATCTGGGCATGCCATCGCAATAATAATAATCGTCATCATCATCTTTATTTGTACCCCACTACTATTTCCCCAAGGGACTCGGTGCGGCTTACATGAGGCCAAGCCCGAAGTACATCAAACAACATCAAAAACAAAACATTAATAAACAATCAATAAAATACAAATCATATAAATCATATAACAAAAACAATTAATAATGACATATTAAAAATGGCCAGGCCAAATGTAATAAATTAAAATTGAAAATATGCTGACGTGAACAGGTAAAATGTAACTGGGATCGCTATCTGGTATGTTTACCTGAATGTTGTGAACTATATACTTCTAGGGCCTGATAGCTATGCACTATATACTTCTAGGACAAACTACCTACTTCCAAGACCTGAATGTGTTGCCGAACATGACCCCCCCCCCCCAAAAAAAGATAGTTTATAATCAGGGAATTCATAGTTTTGCCAAGGACCTCAGGCTGGAATGATATGATAAGAGTTAAGTTTTGGCCAATCTGCAGAAGGACAACCACAACATGTTAAATGGTGTGTACGTTTAATCAAGATTTATGCCCTATATTTCATACTACCGCTGCCACGCGTTGCTGTGGCCCACATGGGGGTTCTCTTTGGGAGGTTTGGCCCAATTCTATCGTTGGTGGGGTTCAGAATGCTCTGAGATTGTAGGTGAACTATAAATCCTAGCAGCTACAACTCCCAAATGTCAAGATTCTTTTTTCCCCAAACTCCACCAGTGTTCACATTTGGGCATATGGAGTATCCATGTAGAGTTTGGTCCAGATCCATCATTGTTTGAGTCCATAGTGATATCTGGATGTAGGTGAACTACAACTCCCAAACTCAAGGTCAATGTCCACCAAACCCTTCTAGTATTTTCTGTTGGTCATGGGAGAACCGTGTGCCAAGTTTGGTTCAATCCCATCATTGGTGGAGTTCGGAATGCTCTGTGATAGTAGGTGAACTATAAATCCCAGCAACTACAACTCCCAAATGTCAAGGTCTATTTTCCCCAAACTCCACCAGTGTTCACATTTGGACATATTGAGTATTCGTGTAGAGTTTGGTCCAGATCCATCATTGTTTGAGTTCACAGTGATCTCTGGATGTAGGTGAACTACAACTCCAAAACCAACGGACACTGCCCACCAAACCCTTCCTGTATTTTCTGTTGGTCATGGGAGAACTGTGTGTCAAGTTTGGTTCAATTCCATCATTGGTGGAGTTCAGAATGCCCTTCGATTGTAGGTGAACTATAAATCCCAGCAACTGCAACTCCCAAATGACAAAATCAATTTTTTTGAGTGAAGGACATACATTAGGTTATTAGGTGTCTTGTGTCCAAATTTGGTGTCAATTCCCCCAGTGGTTTTTGAGTTCTGCTAATCCCACAAACCAACATTACATTTTTATTTATATAGATATCTATAACAAAGGTAACTGCTATATTTACTGGAACCCTGTCACAAAAGGCCAATCTTTCCCACCCAAAATTCCCATGTGGGAACCCAAGATTCTTTTTGTGGTCCTGCGTGACAGTGGTGTCTGTGCTCCCCTTCTTTTCTTCATGTGTGTGTCACCTCAAATTGTGCCTGATGGTGTCTGCAGACCTCAGAAATTCCTCATGTGTCACCCCTAAAACCCAGGCCAGCATCAGGCCAATCTGATCATTTTTATGAATTGGATTCCAGTTTTGTGAATGGACTTAGGCTGCTTAGTGCTTTTATGAACTTTGTTCCTTCCTATATGAACTCTGGGTGACCAAGACAGATCTTTCCCCAATCCTGCACCCCCCTTTTCCCTATATGAACTCTGTATATGCCCTATATCCCCATGTATTATATGTATGTATATAAAATATCAAGTAAGGTAACCTCTTCATGAACTATGACCAGCATCTCAGGACTCAGGTATTGCAAAACTTCCTGGGTCTTCATCCTTAAACAATGGACTTTGCAGAAAGTATGGCCAATAGACAAATGGCCCCTTTCCTTGGGCTTCGGAGGGTCTTTTTGACTAGGCCACCTGGATACTGGGGACCCATAGACATGGTTATCATTTGACACAAAGGTTCATGGAGGGAGCTACGGTCACGAAGGTAGGCAGGTCCCAAAGCTATTCCCCTTCCCAGAAGAATGAGTCTGAAAGATCCTATCAAGGAAACCAGTATCTCCGAACATTTGACAATGGAGGGGCCAGACAAAAATGTTATTTCAGACCTCTGTATCAATAGTCAAGTTGGGGCTTGAGGGCTTACAGCAATCATCTTTAATCACTTGGCATTTGGGATCCAGAAAGGGTCATTCATAATCCTATCATCAAGCCACTTTTTCACTGATTTCTCTGCTGCCCGCCTCCTTCCACCTCATTGGTTGAGCGGCCGAAGCAGGCCTCAGGCTCTCATTGGATAAGGCATCAGCCCCTGGCCGCTCCTCCTGGCTCGCTGACATCACATCCAATCACAACGAAGCTGGCCCAGAGGGGTGGGCATGGGAAATTTGAATTTGACAACTCTATATATTCTGTAATTTCCTGCTCAAGAGTTATGTCAGCTCCTTTGCAGATTACTGCGGTCATCATCCTTTCCAGCTGGAATAGAAAATAAACCTTGGTGGCCTTGCTTCATCCTTGTGAGATTTATTGGGAAATAGGTAAACTTTTATTGGTGCTTATTGTCTCGCCAGGCATAGTGGATCTGATAACGAGCAAGAATTTAGGGGTCTTTGCCAGGAGGCAGAGACCAATCCGACTCACCAACAAGAGTCCGTAGCCCTGGTGAGACAAAAGAAGCACCCAAGATTTTTCCCTGATTTTTCCCAATAAAAGTCTCACCAAGTTGAAGAAAATCCACCGAGTTGTCTTTATTTCGTCCCAGCTGGTACAGATGTCAAACCGCAATCCCTTGCCAAAGTCGACATGCTTGGCAGGGCAGAAAGGAGTACATTTTATAGAAAATACAAAACTGTCAAATTCAAACTTCCCACCCCCTGCCCCCTTGCCGGCTTCATGCTGATTGCCTGGAGTCATCAGCTGGAGGGAGGTGCGGCCGGCTTAGGCGCGCCTTGGCCAATGGGGAAGCCAGCGTTGCTTCGGCTTCGAAGCCAATGAGAATTGAGGAGGCAGTACAAGCTGGAAACAAAGAACCAAGAGGAAAAAATGGGTGGATTAAATGTAACTTAATGGTTTGTCCGATAGCCGGTAATAATCCAGAGATTCCTCAAGCTGGCCTGGTATTGTCCAGTGGGGGTGAAATATACAAAAGTGGTTGGCGCAGCTGCCCAGCCTTGATATCCTTTAGTCCTGGATATGGGATTAATTGATGCTATCTGTGCGTTGGTTTCACCCGAGAGTGCATAGACAATGAGTGAGGCGGATGGGACATCCTGATCTTCCCAGAAGGTAGGATGTCCCATTGTTGATGAGTGATCGAGTTCACCGTGGGGTGCTTTCCTGGGCAGCCATGCTCCCAGACCCAAGAGGCACCATTGTTATTATCATGCAATAAGTCTTTGTTGGAGTCCTTAAGTCAATGGGGAATCCATCTCAGGAAATAGGAAGGAATTTCCCAAGAGTTTTTCATGCTGGGGTCACAAAAAGGTGGCTTCCCATATTTTTTATACATAGACATACATGGGGTTCATAAGGCATACACAAGGAAAAGGAAATTCATATTGGCCCATCCCACCCACCAGAGTCCATAAAGAGTCTAAGGTCATGAAATCATAAAATCCCAAAATCATAAAAGGGAGTCCATGGGGCTTGGGGAAAAAGTTCCAGGAAGTTTTCAAAAGTTCTTAAAGGTTGGCAAAAGTTGATTTAAAGTTGCAAGAATCCATGGGGCATGTTGAGAAGGCTTGCGGATAAGGGGGGCAATGAGTTTCCATATCCGTGGTTCAGAGGAGCACAGTTTCAGCCTCCCTGGGACTTGAAAATTGCATCCTGGGCAGGCCGGCAGCCATCTGCAACCTGGGAGAGAAAAGTTTGGAGGCAGTAAAAGACACAAAGTAGTACCAAGAAGAGAAAAAGTTACAATTAATGGATACTTTATTGGGGGATTTGTTACAATGTTAGGAAGGGGAAGAAAGTGAAGCAATAAGAAGGCTTCTTGGTTGTAGCTGCTGCTGTGGCTACGTTTCATGGAAGTTGGCCCAAGCGGGGCAATAGAGAACTGAAGAACTCCCTGCCACAGGTCAGATCAGCTTGAAAGTAAGGAGTTCTGGGTTCGACCTTAGATCCTCTTTTTGGGTCTTGCTGGCCTCTGCTTGGCAGGGCCCCAAAAATCATGCTCTCCCTCAAATGCTGTGAACTGTATGCTTCCAGGACCTGAATGTTGTGAACTGCATCTTTCCAGAACCTGATTATTATGAACTATCTACTTCCAAGGCCGGGATGTTATTTATTTATTTAAAACTTTTATATCCCGATCTTCTCTACCTCCGTAGATGGACTCAGACCAGCTGTTGTGAATTATATGCTGACTATTTATTTTATTTATCGTGTCATCAGCAACCATACCATTGTATTACAATTCTAACAGAGCAAAACAAACACACAGATTAAAAAGTAAAAAAAAAGTAAAACAGATTTTGCAAATTTGGTAGTTGGTTAAATGTCCTTTGACTAGTATCTGGCCACTTGGAGTGCCTCTGGTGTTGCCGCAAGAAGGTCCTCCATTGTGCATGTGGCAGGGCTCAGGGTGCATTGCAGCAGGTGGTCAGTGGTTTGTTCTTCTCCACACTCGCATGCCGTGGATTCCACCCTGTAGCCCCATTTCTTAAGATTGGCTCTGCATCTCGTGGTGCCAGAGCGCAGTCTGTTCAGCGCCTTCCAAGTTGCCCAGTCTTCTGTGTGCCCAGGGAGGAGTCTCTCATCTGGTATCACCCATGGATTGAGGTGCTGGGTTTGAGCCTGCCACTTTTGGACTCTCGCTTGCTGAGGTGTTCCAGTGAGTGTCTCTGTAGATCTAAGAAAACTATGTTCTTGATTTAAGTCGTTGACGTGCTGGCTGATACCCAAACAGGGGATGAGCTGGAGATGTCTCTGCCTTGGTCCTTTCACTATTGGCTGCTACTTCCCGGCGGATGTCAGGTGGTGCAATACCGGCTAAACATTGTAATTTCTCCAGTGGTGTAGGGCGCAGACACCCCGTGATAATGCGTGGCATGTCTCATTAAGAGCCACATCCACTGTTTTAGCGTGGTGAGATGTGTTCCACACTGGGCATGCATACTCAGCAGCAGAGTAGCACAGCGCAAGGGCAGATGTCTTCACTGTGTCTGGTTGTGATCCCCAGGTTGTGCCAGTCAGCTTTCGTATGATGTTGTTTCTAGCGCCCACTTTTTGCTTGATGTTCAGGCAGTGCTTCTTGTAGGTCAGAGCACGGTCCAAAGTGACTCCCAGGTATTTGGGTGTGTTGCAGTGCTCCAGTGGGATTCCTTCCCAGAGCTCGCCAAGACCTGACTGTTGTGAATTATATACTTTCAGGACCTGAATACTATGAACTGTCTACTTCCAGGACCTGAATGATGTGAACTCAATCAATTCAAAGTGCTGGCGTTGGCCTATAAAGCCCTAAATGGTTCTGGCCCAAGTTACCTATCCGAACGTATCTCTGCCTATCAGCCCGCCAGGACCCTAAGATCTTCTGGGGAGGCCCTGCTCTCTATCCCGCCTGCTTCACAGGTGCGGCTGGCGGGGACGAGACAGGGCCTTTTCTGTGGTGGCCCCCCGGCTGTGGAACGCCCTTCCTATGGAGGTAAGATCAGCCCCCTCGCTAATGGTGTTCCGAAGAAGATTAAAAACTTGGATGTTTGAACGGGCATTCGGTTAAACAGTGCAATGAATGTGATGATTACAGGAATGGAAATTTGGACGACAGATTGGATCACGACTCTAGTTATGAGATGCATTGTGTTGTCTATTGTTGTGTCAATATTGTATATTATGCTTTTATGGTTTTAAATTGTATATCGTTGATTGATTCTTATCCTTGTTGTAAACCGCGTTGAGTCGCCTGTTGGGCTGAGAAACTGCGGTATACAAGTAAAGTAAATAAATAAATAAACTATCTACTTCCAAGACCTAACTGTTGTAAACTATATACTTCCAGGACCTGAATGTTGTGAAAGATCTACTTCCAAGACCTCAATGTTGTGAACTATCTACTTCCAGGACCTGAACATTTTGACCTAACTATTTCTGAGATCTGAATGTTGTGAACTATCTACTTCCAGGACCTGTGAACTATATCCCTCCAGGACCTGAAGTCATCATTCCTTATTCATATTAATATGAACCATATCCCTCCAGGACCTCCTTACTGTTCATTATGTACCTCCCATCAACGTGGTGGCGTCTGTCCCTTTAAATCGCCGCGCTGCACCCTTGGCCTCGTAGTTCGGCGACGGTTAGCTCCCCTTGCTGATGATGCCCGGGCCCCGCCCTCGGACTACGACTCCCAGAGTTCCATTGGGCGCCATGATGTAAGGCCGTTCGGCCTCGAAGCCGCCAGAAGAGGAGGGGCTAAGGACCGCAGCCCGGAATAGAGCCCTTCTCCTGCCTTCTCCCCTTTGGGTGAGCCTGGTATTCATAATAATAGAATAGATACAAATGTATATATAAGAGATCAAAGTATTATATATGGAATCGGTTGAAATATATTATTAGAATTATAATTACAAATATAATGATTTCATTATAATTAATATAATTAATACATAATACAATTATACATTATAATAAATATATAAAATAAAAATGTATAACATAAAATATGTATATTTAATGAAATATATAAATATATTAAAATATATATCTGAAATCTGTATGTTAAATCTTAAATTAATGTAGCCATATATTAAAATATAAATACATTCAATAACATTGAATGTAGTTAAATAAGTAATCTATATTTAATCTATCAATACATAATATAGATGCCTATTCAAATATATATATTGAAATATTTAAAGACATTAAAATATATAAATAAATATTTTAAATATTAAATAATAATAGGGAGATCCATCAATATAACATTATTATTATTATATCCATCAATATATCTCCTTATTATTACATCCATGAATATCTCTATTGTTGTTATTATTATTATTAAAGCCATGAATATCTCCCTATTATTATTATTATTATTATTATTATTCATCAATATAGCTCTATTATTTTTATTATTTCCAGGAACATATCTCTTATATTATATCCATGAATATCTTCCTATTATTAGTATATGCATCAATATTTCTTGTTATTGTTGTTATTATATCCATGAATATCTCCCTATTATTATTACTACTACTACTATTATTATTATTATTTCCATCAATATATCTCTATTATTTTTATTATTTCCATGAACCTATCTCTTATATTATATCCATGAATATCTTCCTATTATTAGTATATGCATCAATATTTCTTCTTCTTGCTGTTATTATATCCATGAATATCTCCCTATTATTATTATTACGACTATTATTATTATTATATCCATCAATCTATCTCTATTATTTTTATTATTTCCATGAACATATCTCTTATATTATATCCATGAATATCTTCCTATTATTAGTATATGCATCAATATTTCTTCTTGTTGTTGTTATATCCATGAATATCTCCCTATTATTATTATTATTATTATTATTATTATTATTATTTCCATCAATATAGCTCTATTATTTTTATTATTTCCATGAACATATCTCTTATATTATATCCATTAATATCTTCCTATTATTAGTATATGCATCAATATTTCTTGTTGTTGTTGTTATTATATCCATGAATATCTCCCTGTTATTATTATTTCCATCAATAGATCTCTCTATTATTATTCTTATTATCATTATTATATCAATGAATATACAAATATATGGAATATTTTTAATATATCAGAACTAAATACATTGTGTTTTCCATTAAGGACATCAAGATGACTGCGTTGGACGAACTCTATTTGACGGAGAAAGACGTCGTGACGGGGAAAACGAAGACTTTGCCCGCCTTGGTGAATATTTATGGAATATTTTATTTATTTATTTATCATATCAGAAGCAGACCGAGGGTACAGTTTAAATGTTGTTGTTTTTAAAACACACAAAATTTAAAAAATACTTGGCATTATATTAAGTGTTCTTTGACCAGTAGCTGGCCACTTGGAGTGCCTCTGGTGTTGCTATAAGAAGGTCCTCCATTGTACATGTGGCAGGGCTCAGGCTTCATTGTAGTTGGTGGTCGGTGGTTTGCTGTTCTCCACACTCGCATGTCGTGGACTCCACTTTGCGGCCCATTTCTTAAGGTTGGCTCTGCATCTTGTGCCAACACACAGCCTGTTCAACGCCTTCAAAGTCGCCCAGTCTTCTGTGTGCCCAGGGGGGAGTCTCTCATTTGTTATCAGCCATGGCTTGAGGTTCCAGGTTTTTGACTGCCACTTTTGGATTCTGGCTTGCTGAGGTGTTCCTGCGAGTCTCTCTGTAGATCTTAGAAAACCATTTCTTGATTTAAGGTATTGGCGTGCTGGCTGATATCCAAACAGAGGATGGGCTGGAGATGTCACTGCCTTGGCCCTTTCATTACAGGCTGCTACTTCCCAACAGGTGTCAGGTGGTGCAATACCAGCTATACAGTGTAATTTCTCCAGTGGTGTACGGCATAGGCATCCTGTAATAATGCAGTATATCTCAATAAGAGCCACATCAACTGTTTTCGCGTGGTGAGATGTGTTCCACACTGGGCATGTGTACTCAGCAGCAGAGTAGCAAAATGCAAGGGCAGATGTCTTCACTGTGTCTGGTTGTGATCCCCAGGTTGTGCCAGTCAGCTTTTGTGTGATATTATTTCTAGCGTCCACTTTTTGCTTGATATTCAAGTAATGCTTCTTGTAAGTCAGAGCACAGTCCAGAGTGACTCCCAGGTATTTGGGTGTGCTGCAATGCTCCAGTGGGATTCCTTCCCAGGTAATCCTCAGAGCTTGAGATGCTTGTCATGGAAGATATAATATAATATAATATAATATAATATAATATAATATAATATAATATAATATAATATAAATGGGATGTAATAAAATATAAATACGGAATATATTGAATATGGAGTAATATGAATATAATAATATAAGTATTGAATATAATGTAATATAAACATAAACATTGAATGTAATATAAATATTGACTATAATCTATCTATCTACCTATGTATACACATAGATAGTTTGGGTTTGGGGGGAACTGACCCATCATGGTGGGAGCTTTAGTTTATCCTGCAGCCAGAGAGCACACTGAACCCCCCCCCCCCCCCCCGATGATGCATCTAGAGCAAACTTACCCAACATGACAAACTTTAAGCACTGATGGTGTTAAGACCGAAGCCTTAGTAAGCCAAACACATAGTAAAAAGGTTCAAACACAACTTTATTGAGCAAAAAGAAGTCTTTAAAGCACTTAAATTCAGTGCAGTAAGTTCTGGCAAAAAAAACTGGCATCAAAAACACAGTGAAATCAGTAACAAAAATATAACCCGGATTATATAGCTGTTTAATCCGGGTTAACGCAAAAGTTCAGCAATCTGCTTCAAAATATACACAGTTCACAAGCACAATAACGAGAGGCAGAAAACTGAGTCCCAAAATGTAGCAAGGTCAGAACATGAAGTTAGCAATGATAAAGTCCAAAAGACAAAAGCGTTGGTCAAACTGGTCCGGAGTCAAGCCGTTGCAAAAAGGTAAACACGGGAACACAGGAATGCAGGAACACAGGAATCTGTAGTCCAAGGACCCAAGCTCGAGAGTTGGCAGTAACAAAGATTCACATCCCAAAAGAGACACTTTGCCTTCTGCAAAGAGTCATCCAAACAGAACCCATTTTTATCCTAAAGTTCCTCATCAGAGGATGATGAGCTCCCCACTCTTTCTTCATCGCTCTCAGCTGCCTCCAGCCCCGCAGCTGTACCCGAGCGCCCATCCCTCCACCTCTGCCAGCGTCTTTCAAGATTTAGATCTTGCCAAGTATTCCCTGGTTGCCAATCCCCAGTAAACCCCTCAAAATCATCACTAGAGGTGGGTTGGTTACAAATGTCCCAAATCTCCTGAACACGGGTCCAATCCAGCTCATCCTCCTCTCCCATGTCACTCCCAGATCCATCACTCTTTTCAAACCCCATGAAGTCCTCGTCCTCTGTAGGAGCAGTAAGTATTTCACGAATACACTTCCTCTGAAGCTCTTCGTCGGACTCTTGATCACGAGTAACCCGCTTCACTCCCCTGCTCTCCTCCCCATCTCTCATTTCACAATCAGAGAAGCCCTCAAACGTCTCAGAATCACTTGGAGCCATGATTATTTCCCTGATCCGTTTTCGCTGCTGCTCCTCCTCCAACTCCTGAGCAGAGCTCTTCTCCCTTCTACCAGTAGTAGTAACGTTACCATCACGCTCAACTACAACAGGTGGAGTTTCAGGAGGTTAATCTGGCATGATGTGAGTTGTAGTTCACCCACAACCTTATGCATTTCATACAGTTTAAAACCTTATGCATTTCATACAGTTTGACTTTTTCAAATAACCTGGGCAACGCCGGGTACCCAAGCTAGTATAATATAAACATAGATATTGAATATAATATAAACATTATTGATATTGAAGCTACATATTGAATCTAATATAAATATAGACTAGAATGTATCAATATCTACTATAAATATTATGAATATAGATACTGAGTCTAATATATTATTGTATTACAATATTATTATTGTATATCACTATATTGTATTATTATTACTATTATAAGGTGATATTATTATTTTTCTTCCAGCACCCTGGGAGGAGGAGTGAGCGCGCCTTCCTGCGGTACCGCCCTCCACCCCAAGTGCCATGGCCTAGTGCTGAGTGGGAAGAGTTCCAGAGCAGGACCGCTTCCCTGGCCGAGGGATTCGATTGGCTCCTCGCCCTGCCCCACCACCGCTTCTGGTGCCAGGTAAGCATTATTATTATTATTATTATTTAATAATATTATTTAATATTATTATTATTATATTATTATATAATCATCTCCATGAATATCTCTTATTATTATTATTATTATTATTATTATTACAGTAGAGCCTCGCTTATCCAACCTTCGCTCATCCAACATTCTGTATTATCCAACACAGTCTGCCTCCCGCCCGGATCCACAGCTGTTTCAATACATTGCAATATTTTGGTGCTAAATTCGTAAATACAGTAATTACTACATAACATTACCATGTATTGAACTGCCCTTTCTGTCGATTTGTTGTACGACATGAGGTTTTGGGGCTTAATTTGTAAAATCATAATGTAATTTGTCTTTTAATAGGCTTTTCCTTAATCCCTCCTTATTAGCCAACATTTTATTTATTTATTTATTTATTTGCACACAAATAAATCTATCCTGCCCATAGAATTAGCCGTCTGCAAATGTTTGATGTTTTACCATCCTTGTGGGAGGCTTCTTTCATGTCCCCGCATGGGGAGCTGGAGTTGACAGAGGGAGCTCAACCTGCTCTCCCCAGATTCAAACCTCCGACCTGTTGGTCAGCAGTCCTGCTGGCACAAGGGCTTAACCTATTGCACCACTGAGAGCTCCAGTAATTATATCATTATTATATTGATAATATAACAATAACATAATAATATGCAATATTATAATATGAAACAAAATAATGATAATGCATAATATAATAATATATAATGTAGTAATATCAATATAATATGAAATATAATAATATTGTATATTTCATTTTATATTATGGTATTATTATATATAGTAATAATACCATAATATAAAATGAAATATACAATATGAAACAATAATAATATATTATATAATGTGGTATAATAATATAATAGTAAAAATATAGTAATGTAATGTACTATAATAAAATATTAAGCATTAATAATATAATAATATAATATATTAATAATGCTTAATATTTACACCAATGACCAGCCACTCCCAGAAGGGACAGAGAGTTCCATGTATGCTGACGATTGTGCCATCACCACTTAAGGAGGGCGCTTTGAAATAGTTGAACAAAAAATATCTCACCATGAATATCTCTATTATTATTCTCCTTTAATATCCCTCTCTTATTATTATATTATTATTTATATAATAATAACAACATAATAATATATAATTTAATAATATAATAAAATACTATAATAATATTATAATAAAATATTATAATATCATAATAAAATAATGACAGTGTAATAGTACATATAATGTATTGTCGAAGGCTTTCATGGCCAGAATCACTGGGTTGTTGTAGGTTTTTCCGGGCTATATGGCCATGTTCTGGAGGCAATTTTTCTCCTGATGTTTCGCCTGCATCTATGGCAAGCATCCTCAGAGGTAGTGAGGTCACTACCTCTGAGGATGCTTGCCATAGATGCAGGCGAAACGTCAGGAGAAAAATTGCCTCCAGAACATGGCCATATAGCCCGGAAAAACCTACAACAACCCAGTACATATAATAACAACATAATATGAAATGTAAACATATATTATGAAACAATAATATAAAATATAATAACAATATAATGTGAAATAAAATATATAATGTGAAACAATAATATATAATAATAATATTTAATTGTGCTTCTTAGATTGGCATTCTTTTATAACAATTATAATAATATAATAATAATATGAAATATAACAAGACATTAAAATGTATAATATTATTCTCCCCATGAATATATCCCTATTATTATTATTATTATTATCCCTGAGTATATATTCTTGAATATTCTCTATAGTATTTAATTATTTATATAATAATAATAATGTAATTCATAATGCTATCTATTGAAGGTGATTTTTGACGAGAGTCTGCAAAAGTGCCTGGATGCCTACCTGAGCTCTGCCCCCCGAAAGTTCGACGCCACGGCAATGGATGATGGGGCCAGGGATTTGACCCCGGAAATGGACAAAGTGCAGGGGCGGCTCCACCGCGGGGTCTTCATGACCTTCCTCCGGATGTCCACCCACAAGGAGTCCAAAGTAAGAACAATAATAATAATATATACTAGCTTGGGGACCCGGTGACATCTGGGTTATTAGAAGAAGGCATTGTTTGTTTTGGAAAGTTTGTTTTATTAGAAAATAGTTATTCTTTCCTTTTGCTTTTTAATGAATGGTCCTATTAAAATGCATAAGGATGTGGGTGAGCTACAATTTCCAAAAATAGTGGGTCAACCACCTCCAAACCCCACCAGTATTTAAAGTTAGCCATGTAGGGTTTGTGTGCCAAGATTAGTTTTGGGAGGGCTTCAGTGCTCTATGGATGCAGAGTGAACTATAAGTGCCAGGTTCCAAGGTCAGGCTCCCCACAGTGTGTTCTGTTGGTCACCAGGGTTCTGTGTGCCAAGTTTGGTCCAGATCCATCATTGACGGGCTTCAGTATGATCTCTGGATGCAGGGTGAACTACAACTCCCACGTGGGTGGGTCAGTCCCCCTCCCCAAAAAAACACTTATCCAATGTGTTCTATTGCTCACCAGGGTTCTGTGTGCCATGTTTAGTCCAGGTCCTGGTGGGGTTCAGAGTTCTTTGGATGCAGGATGAACTACAACTCGCACACTGGTGGGTCAGTTCTCCAAACCCCTCCAATATGTTGCATTGGTAATCCAGGGTTCTGTGTGACAAGTTTGGTTCAGGGCCATTGTTGGTGGGGTTCAGAATGCTCTCTGGATGCAGGGTGAAGTAAAACTCCATGCAGGGGGGTCACTCCCCCACAAACCCCTCCACTATGTTCTATTGCTATGGGGGTATCTGTGTGGCAAGTTTGGTCCTGATCTGTCATTCGTGGGGGTCGCAGTGGTCTCTGGAAGTGAGTGATCGTACTGCAAGTCCCATCATCTATGGCAAGTTTGGCCCAGATCTATTATCGGTTGGGTTCACAGTGCTCTTTGGCTGTAGGTGAACAACAACTCCAATAAATCAAGGTCAATTCCCTAATCCTGGTCATGGGGGTTCGATGTGCCAAATGTGGTCCAGGTCCATTATCGAAGGGGGTCACAGTGCTCTGTCTTGATGCAGGGTGAACTACAACTTCCACCCTGTAGAGTCATTCCCCCAAACCCCTCCAGTCTGTTCAGTTGCTGATCAATTCCTCTCTGTTTGTTGTGTGTCATAGGAAAGGGTTAAGGTAGAGGCAGTGGGCGGGGTATGCAAATTCCACACAAGGAAACCTGGATGCTTGCCTGTGGTGGAGGAAACATGTCAAATCTAAGATGAAATTTTCCCGAAATGAAAGCAGTCCTTGAGTGGTAGGCCATAGTGTTTGGGGAGGACATTAGCAGGGGTTGGGCTACATGTTCATGGCGCTTGCTATAACCTGCAATGTCAGTGGAGGGTGTGCCTTTGGAGGCTTCTCAGCACTTGGAACTATAGCCTGTTTGTGGAGGCTGGGGGCTGTCTGTGTAAGAGGACGCCTCTGCCGCATATACACATACATACATTTTCACTATAATAAATTATTATTATTATTATTATTATTATTATTATTATTATTGGGAACCTGGCTGGGCAACTCACCTCTGCCACATACACATTTTTCACTTTCATTATGTGTGTGTATATATACCGTATATTCCGGCATATAAGACGACTGGGCGTATAAGACGACCCCCAACTTTTCCAGTTGAAATATAGAGTTAAGACGACTCCCATGCATAAGACTACACCCGCATATAAGACGACCCCTAACTTTTGAGAAGATTTTCTTGGGTTAAAAAGTAGTCTTATACGCCAGAATATACTGTATATTTATATATACTAGCCATCCCCTGCCACGCGTTGCTATGGCCCACATGGGGGTTCTGTGTGGGAGGTTTGGCCCAATTCTATCATTAGTCAGGTTCAGAATGCTCTTTGACTGTTGGTGAACTATAAATCCCAGCAACTACAACTCCCAAATGTCAAGATTCTATTTTCTCCAAACTCCACCAGTGTTCACATTTGGGCATATTGATTATTCGTGTAGAGTTTGGTTCAGATCCATCATTGTTTGAGTGCACAGTGATCTCTGGATGTAGGTGAACTTCAACTCCAAAACCAAAAGATATTGCCCACCAGTATTTTCTGTTGGTCATGGGAGAACTGTGTGCCAAGTTTGGTTCAATTCCATCGTTGGTGGGGTTCAGGATGTTCTTTGATTGTAGGTGAACTATAAATCCCAGCAACTACAACTCCCAAATGACAAAATCATTTTTTTTTTAGTGAAGGACATACATTGGGTTGTTAGGTGTCTTGTGTCCAAATTTGGTGTCAATTCGTCCTGTGGTTTTTGAGTTCTGTTAATCCCACAAACGAACATTACATTTTTATTTATATAGATATATATATATTCTGAATGTGTATCTATTATGACCTTTCCTTTCCTGGTGTTTAGGAGCACTTCCTGTCTCCCTCTGCCTTCGGGGAGATAATCTACAATCACTTCCTGTTCGACATCCCCAAGATCATGGACCTCTGCGTTCTTTTCGGGAAAGGAAATGGGCCCCTCCTGCACAAGATGATACGTCAGTTGAGATTGTTATTGTTATTATTTAATAAATGTATAATCACTGGGTTGTTGTAGGTTTTTCCGGGCTATATAGCCATGTTCTGGAGGCAATTTTTCTCCTGACATTTCGCCTGCATCTATGGCAAGCATCCTCAGAGGTAGTGAGGTCTGTTGGAAGTTTTCCTACTTCCAACAGACCTCACTACCTCTGAGGATGCTTACCATAGATGCAGGCGAAACGTCAGGAGAAAAAAAATTGCCTCCAGAACATGGCCATATAGCCCGGAAAAACCTACAACATCCCAGTGATTCCAGCCATGAAAGCCTTCGACAATACAATGTATAATCAGTTAATAATATATATTAATAATATATAATACTGTATATACTCAAGTATAAGCCTAGTTTTTATAGGCTGAAAATGTTCCTCTCAGCTTATACTTGAGTCAAGGTTATTTATTATTTTACTTTTTATTGCATGTATTATTTTATATTTATTATTATTATTACATTTATCATTTTACTCCGTTATTATTACATTATTATTTTACTTTATTAATATTATTACATCTATTATTTTACAATATTTATTATGGTTATTATTACATTTATTATTTTACTGTATTATTACTGTTATTATTACATTTCCATTATTTTACTCTATTATTATTATTGTTGTTACATTAGTATGTTACTCTCTTTATTATTATTGGAAGGATACATAAGCACATTGAAGATGCTTAGAATCAGAGTTGGACAGTCTTATCTTAAATTACAGTGTTATGTAAACATTCAAAAACATTTAACCTTCTGATGCCTCAGTTAATGCAATTTTATTGGTATCTGTTTTTATTTCAAAATTTACCAGTCGCTGCTACATTTTCCACCCTCGGTTTATACTTGAGTCTATATGTTTTCCCAGTTCTTGTAGCAAAATTAGGTGTCTCGGTTTATATTTGGGTTGGCTTATACTCGAGTATATACGGTAATATAATCTTGTTCTTTCTTTTTGGCAGAGAACGTCTTTGCACAGCAGCCCAGTTACTTCGTTGACTTGGATGAATCCCTTACCACCATCCTCCAGGTAAGGGATTCACAGAAAAAATAAGCATGATAATAATCCAAAAATATTCACAAAATTACTCAAAAAAATAATCATGGACATATACATGAAAATAATAAAGATTCACAAAATCACGAAAACATGTGCAAAAACATTCATGAAAAAATTCACAAAAATATTTTTTTAATTCATGGAAATATTCATAAAAATAATCACGAGAATATTCATGAAATAATTGCAAAGATAATAAAAAATATTATGAAAATATTCACAAAAATAAGAAATATTCACAAAATAATCACAAAAACAATTGTCAAAATAGTCATGAAAAAATTACAAAAAATCTTTAATTCATGAAAATATTCACAAAAAACAAAATAAAAAATATTCACAAAATAATCATGAAAATAATCCAAATAATCATGAAAATAATCCAAAAATATTCACAGAACAAATAAAAAAATCATGAAAATATTTACAATAATAATAAAATATTTACAATAATAATAATAATTGGGAGGAGAGCAATGTCCAATCTCGATAAAATAGTAAAGAGTAGAGACATCACACTGGCAACAAAGATCCGCCTAGTCAAAGCCATGGTATTCCCTGTAGTAACCTACGGATGTGAGAGCTGGACCTTAGGGAAGGCCGAGCGAAGGAAGATAGATGCTTTTGAACTGTGGTGTTGGAGGAAAGTGCTGAGAGTGCCTTGGACTGCGAGAAGATCCAACCAGTCCATCCTCCAGGAAATAAAGCCCGACTGCTCATTGGAGGGAAGGATACTAGAGACAAAGTTGAAGTACTTTGGTCACATCATGAGGAGACAGCAAAGCCTAGAGAAGACAATGATGCTGGGGAAAGTGGAAGGCAAAAGGAAGAGGGGCCGACCAAGGGCAAGATGGATGGATGGGATCCTTGAAGTGACTGGCTTAACTCTAAAGGAGCTGGGGGTGGTGACGACCGACAGGGAGCTCTGGCGTGGGCTGGTCCATGAGGTCACGAAGAGTCGGAGACGACTGAACGAATGAACAACAACAACAACAATAATAAAAAATATTTACAAAATAATCACAAAAATATTTGCAAAAAATTCTTGAAAATAATTCACAAAAATAATGTTTAAAGTTCACAAAAATGTTCACAAAAATATTCACAAAATAATTATGAAAATATTAATGAAATAATCGCAAAGATAATAAAAATTACAAAAGTAGTCATGAAAATAATAAAAAATATTCACAAAATATGAAAACATTTACAAAAATATTCATGACAAATAATTTTTAAAATTCATGAAAATATTCACAATAATAATCATGAAAATATTCTTGAAAAGAATCAAAATATTGATGAGAATAATAAAAATAAGCACAAAAATATTCACAAAAGTAATAAAATAATCATGAAAATATTTACAAAAATAATCGAAAATATTTACAAAATATTCATGAAAATATTCACCGACCCAACTCATCCCAAAGAACATGAAAAAGCCAAAGGAAACTAATCAAAACAGATCCAAGCTGAAGCCTACTAGTTACTCTTCATTCACCTTCATGATTTATCATTACAATGATGACTATTATTATAGGTCTTTGGCAGCATCTTGGAGACATGTGGCTTGGCAAGCGAAGGGCCCCAGAAGCTGGGAGAACGGCCCCGGACAACCCCACGCGACATGCCCCTTCTGGTCAGATTAATATTATTATTATTTATATTACATTTTCATTTTATTTTTCTTCTTATTCTATTATAATATTATGATTTATTCATTTTATATTTCTAATTATTATTCTTTGTTAGTATTTTTGGATACATTATACTTGATTATTTATTAATTTTATTTGTTGCGTTACTTTTGGATATTTTATTATAGTTGATTATTCATTGTATTATTTAGGTATATAAATATTATATTTTATTATTTTATTTATGGATAAATTTTTATATTTATTATATAATCCTATTTTAATTCTGCTAGGATCTGACATGTGATTGTTATTTTTATTTATTATGTATTTATTGTTATATTTTATTATATTTTATTATTTATATTCTATTCTATATAATAATTATTTTATTTTTTATTTTTATGTGATTATTATATACTTATTATATTTTAATTGCATGTAGTCTATGCTATTCTATAGAATAATTTTTTTATTCATTTATTATGAATTCATTATTATTATTTTATTATTTATATTTATTCTATTCTATATCATTCTTCTGCTAGGACCTGGCAGATATCATCCTGTACTTGTGCGACATCTGTGTGACACTCTGGGCTTTCCTGGAGGTTTTCCCATTGGCTGCCCAGACCTTCCACAAGCACGACTTCTGTGCCAGGTGCGATTACAATAATAATAATAATAATAATAATAATAATAATAATAATAATGTATATTTTATCTATCTATTTATACACATGTGTATGTGGTGGAGGTGTCCACTTACACACACAGCCTCCCGCCTCCACAAACCACTTTATCCCACAGTGCTGAGCCACCAAAAGCCCTCCCTCCAGGGACATTGCAGGTGACAGCAGGCGTCATGAACATGCCTCCCAACCCCTGCCAATGCCCTCCCCAAACACCACACTGCCCACCACCTAAGCAATACTTTCATTCGGGGACAATTTCATCCTAGATGTTCTGTTTTTCCTCCAGAATGGACATCCCAGGGTTCCTTTCTCTCTCCATGAGTGTGGAATTTGCATGACCCTGTCGACTGCCTCCCCTTAACCCTTTCCTACCCATTCTTATGGCACACAGCAAACAGGAATTGATCAGCAACTGAACAAGACATTTGGGGGGTATTGACCTTGATTTATAGGGGTTGTAGTTCACCTACATTCAGAGAGCACTGTGAACCTGAACAACGATGGATCTAGACCACACTTGCCACAGAAGATGGGATTTGCAGTACCTTCACTCACTTCCAGAGACCACTGCGACCCCCACAAATGACGGACCTGGACCAAACTTGCCCCCATTACCAACTTTACTTCTTGGTGTGGTTTGGGATATAGTTATATTGTAATATAATTATAATATAAACTACTAATATAATATATAACTAGCGGTCCCCTGCCACGCGTTGCTGTGGCCCAGTCTGGTGATATGGAAAATAAAGTAATTAGAAAGTGCTGGTTTCTAATATATGTAATATCTTTATGCTTGTGGGTAAACAGTATTTCTTTATGTTTCTTTGACAGTGTTGACGTAGAGATAGTCTGGTTTGGGACGTTTGCCCCATTTCTGTCGTTTGTGGGTTTCAGAATGCTCTTTAATTGTAGGTGAACTATAAATCCCAGTAACTACAAATCCCAAATGTCAAGGTCTATTTCCCCCAAACTCCATCTGTGTTCATATTTGGGCATATGGAATATTTGTGCCAAGTTTGGTCCAGATCCATCATTGTTTGAGTCCACAGTGCTCTCTGGATGTAGGTGAACTACAACTCCCAAACTCAAGGTCAATGCCCACCAAACGCTGCTAGTATTTTCTGTTGGTCATGGGAGTTCTGTGTGCCAAGTTTGGTTCAATTCCATCGTTGGTGGAGTCTTTGATTATAGGTGAACTATAAATCCCAGAAACTACAACTCCCAAATGACAAAATCATAATTTTTGAGTGATGGTCACTCCTTGTGTTGTGAGACGTTTTGTTGCCAAATTTGGTGTGATTTCGTTCATTGTTTCTTTTGTTTTTAAGGTACTCATTATGCACACAGCATTTTTATATATATAGATAGCAACATTATATGAAATCATATTTTTTATGTTGGCATCCTATTATAATATTATTCTGTTATCATTATTATTAGTAGTAGTAGTAGTAGTAGCAGTAGTAGTAGTAGCATTATATTGTTATAAGGATGCCAACCTATGAAATACAATTTCACATTATTATATATTGTTATAAAATATTACATATTATTATTGTTTCATATTATATATATTATATATAGACCTAATAATATATAATAATATAATATAATATGAAATATATATATTATATATAAACAATTTATAAAGTACATTAATATATTATAATAGTTAATATATGATATATAGTAATCTATGATGATGATGATGATGATAATAATAATAATAATAATAATAATAATAATATGCAGTGTGATGATCCCTTAGGTTGGCCTCCTTTTATGAGCTGCTGGTGCCTGAGCTGGAGACTGCCATCAAGAGGAGGTATCGGGAAGACCCCAGGTAGGTACTCAGAATAATAATATTCATATAATTATTCATATTAGTAATTATTCTATTTTATATATGTAATAATTTGAATTCCTAAATGCATCTTTTAATTAATATTTTAATCTTATAATATAGAATAATAATATTAATAATAATTAATTTAATATATAATATTTTAAATGAATGAAAATTGCAGGTTGGCGTCGGATTTGTGGCGGAGGCTGTCTCACTCGAAGAAGAAAATGGCGGAGCTCTTCCATCTCTTGGTGCAGCATCTCTGCCTACAGCCCATCCTCGAAAGCAGGTCCTTGTGCAAATATAATAATACTAATACATTATTATTATATGTAATATTATATTATTTATTATTACATGTAATATTATATTATATTCATTTTGTTATATTTAATATTATATTATCTATTATTACTATCTGTAAAATATTATTATATTCATTTACTATTGTTATATGTAATATACTCATTTATTATTACTTTAATATATTATGCTCATTTATTATTATATTTAATATTCATTCATTATTATATTATCTATTAATATATTTAGGATACTATTTATTGTATGTAACATATTCATTTGTTATTATAATATTATATTAATCTATTATTATATTTAATATATAATAATATTATATTATTTAATATTATATTATTATATTCATTAATTATTAAATGCATATATTATATTTCCTATTATAATATACATATTATAGTTACATTTATTGTTATTATATGTATTATATTTCTTACGATTATAATATATTACACTATTTTATTATTATTATTATTATTATTATTATTATTATTATTACAGCAGTGAGAATATCCAGCCTTTTGTCGAGGAGTTCCTCCAGATCTTTGCCTCCATCCTTCAAGAAAGAAGGTCAGCAAACTTATTTATTATTATTATTATTATTATTATTATTATTATTATTATGTTAATTGAATTGACTATATATCTATATCTCTGTATATATCTGTTCATTTCCCCCCAGATTCCTCCGCGAATATGATGCGCTTTTCCCAGTTGCAGATGATGTCAGTCTCCTCCAACAGGCTTCCCCCCATTTGTATCCTTGTTACTACTATTATTAATAATAATAATATTTACTTTATTTATTAGTTATAGATATGTATTTATAATAATTTATAAATTATAGATATGTGTTATATATATTTGTATTGGTTTTATCCATTTTCCCATTGTATATATGTTGTCCATTTGTTTTTTCATTTCCTCTGTGTATAAATAAATATTATTATTATTATTATAGTATATAATAAAAACAATAATATTAGCAATATACAATAATATAATACTATAATTATATATATGATAAATATAATAAGTATCACATATAATAATATATTACTATATTTTAAATTGTATGCTAATGCTTTTATGCCAATAAAATATATAATATATTATTTTTATTATCACTCATTGTAATGCTTAATAATGCTTTTATGCCAAGCTACTTTGAATCCCCTTTGGGGAGATGGAGCAGAGTCTAAATAATAATAATAATAATAATAATAATAATATTTATACATTGTATGCAGATGCTTTTATGTAATAAAATAATAATTACACATTTTGTAATTTGAAACTGGACCTTTTCATATTGTTTCCTAATATCCTCATTACAGTCATATCTAAATTTATTTGTATAGGTATTTTAAATGTTCTTTCCATCATTTCGTTATCATTTTCCAAAATGATATTGATTATATAAAATTATAGAAAAGCGGGATGTAAAGAAAGAAAGAAAGAAAGAAAGAAAGAAGGAAGGAAAGAAATAATAATAATAATAATAATAATAATAATAATTGGGCTGGAGTCCTATACTATACTATATTATTATATTACATCAGTGGTAGTAGTATATAATATTTTTAGTAGCATTATCATATTTTATATTAGCTGCATATTATTATTATATTATTATAGTAGTGTATTAATAGTATATTATTATGTCATATTAGTAGTATTATATTATTAGTATTATTATATTGCATTATATTAGTAGTAATAGTAATAATAATATAAGTAGTATTATATTATTATCATATTTGTAGAATATTATTTATTATAATATACTAGTAGCATATTATTATATTGCGAGTATTCTGTTATATTATCAGTATTATTATATTGTTGGTAATAGTAATAATAAGAGTATTGTTATATTATTATGTTAGTAGTAGTATTATATTAGTATCGTATATTAGTAGTAGTATATTATTATATATTATTTTATAATTATACTATATTGTTAGTAATATTAATAATAATGACCATAATCATAATCCTTAATGCGGAACACCAGGGACGAAACACGCACCTCTTACCTGCTGCAGGCGGTCAAAGGCGCTTGGGAGGAAGAAGAGGAAGGAGGAAGAGGAAGTCGAGGCAGGAGGGGCCCTCAAAAAACGCCCCTCCCAAAAGGGGGCGACATCAAAACCACCAATGTGGGGGCCCCGAAGGCAGCCTTGGAGGCAATGCAGAAGGAAGACGAAGTGGGTTATCATTATTATTATATATTATTATAAATATTATATATGAATATTATGTTATTATTATATGATTATTACTGTATAAATATTATTTCTATATAATCAATATAATTATAATATTAAATCCAATCCAATAAGCCCTCTTCTTAATGAGGGTAAAGATCTCAGTGACAGTTAGCAAATTCAAGAAGTCACTATCACATTCACCGATCTTTGCCAGGATTTTTGTACACCATTTTGAGTGGTGGACTTCACTCAGGGTGAGTTGGGTCAAAGAGTTATTGGGGCTTTGGTAGTGAATATACGTTGCAGGACCACCCGCGATAAGTGAAAATCCCCGAAGTAGGGATGCTATATATCTATATAAATAAAAATGTAATGTTCGTTTGTGGGATTAACATAACTCAAAAACCACTGGACCAATTGCCACCAAATTTGGCCACAAGACAACTACTAACCCAAGGAGATCACTCAAAAATTGATTTTGTCATTTGGGAGTTGTAGTTGCTGGGATTTATAGCACACCTACAATCAAAGAGCATTCTGAACTCCACCAATGATGGAACTGAACCAATCTTGGGACACAGAACTCCCATGACCAACAGAAAATTCTAGAAGGGTTTGGTGGGCATTGACCTTGAGTTTTGGAGTTGTAGTTCACCTACATCCAGAGAGCACTGTGGACTCAAACAATGATGGATCTGGACCAAACTTGGCACGAATATTCCATATGCCCAAATATGAACACAGATGGAGTTTGGGGGAAATAGACCTTGACATTTGGGAGTTGTAATTACTGGGATTTATAGTTCACCTACAATCAAAGAGCATGCTGAACCCCACCAACAACAGAACTGGGGCAAACTTCCCACACAGAACCCCCATACAACATATAATGCCAACTTGTTCCAGTCAGTGGTTCCCTTGATGTATGGCAAGAACACTTTTCCTCTGGGTGGATCTTTGTCTTGACTCTCATGGCTTGTTCTCGGTCTTGCAGCTCTTCTGATGTCTGTGGTGGAGTATCCATTGGCCTGTAGAGCCCAGATTAGGGGTTTCAGTTCCCCTTGGAGGAGGTGGGGTTTGCAGATTCTTTTTGCACGGTCTGCCAGGACTTTAATGGCACTTCTTTTTTGACTTGAATAATGGTTGGAGTTTTTATCTATCCAACAGACCTCACAACCTCTGAGGATGCCTGCCATAGATGCAGGTGAAATGTCAGGAGAGAATGCTTCTAGAACATGGCCAGACAGCCCAGAAAACTCACAACTACCCAGTGATTGCGGTCATGAAAGCCTTCGACAATACACTTTTCTCTGTTCACGGAATCAAAAGCCCCCTTGAGATCCAAGAAGGCCACGCTTAGTTTATTAGGGCTATTTTTAGAGTATTTGTTGGCTAAATGGGCCAAGACGTGGGTCTGATTTAATGTTGATTTTCCCTTGGAAAATCCCACTTGCTCGGGGCCAATTATGTTGTTTTGGTTGGCCCATAACTCTAACCTATTCAGGAGAAGCTTGGCATAAATCTTGCCTATTATAGAGAGCAGGCGAATAGATCAATAGTTTGCTGGTTCATTTTACAATATTGAATCTCTCTCACCTGTTCCCACAGGTCTTAGGAGCACATGCTCCCAGGGTCACAGGAGCGGAGCTGACCTCACTGATCTCGCAGGTCAAGGACCTCCTCCCGGATTTGGCGGATGATTATGTGGTTTCCTGTTTGCGGGAATATGACTACAATGTGGAAAAGGTCATCCATCACCTTTTAGAAGGGAAGCTGGACAGGTAGTAATAATAATAATGATAATAAATAATCAGCTTGGTTCTGGGTCCAATGGAAACAGTGGCCCAAGATGGCCGCAACACATCTGGTCGCGGTGGCAGCCATCTTGATTTCTTTTTCCTTCTTCCAGGCTCACAACCCCCGAACCAACCCCCCTGCTGAGGTCACGACACAACATCTTCCAGGATGACGCCTTCGACGTTTTCTCCACTGACCGGGTGGACGTCTCCCGCATCCAGAAGGGCAAGCGGTCAGCTATTACTATTATTATATATTATTATTATACATTGTTATATATTATTATTATATATTATTTATTTATTAGTATACATTATTATTTATTTTATATTATATTTTATGTTACATATATTATTATACATTATTATTATATTTTTATTATATTTTCTTATTATTTATATAGATACTAGCTGTCCCCTGACACGCATTGCTGCGACCCACATGGGGGTTCTGTGGGAGGTTTGGCCCAATTCTATCGTTGGTGGGGTTCAGAATGCTCTGTGATTGTAGGTGAACTATAAATCCCAGCAACTACAACTCCCAAATGTCAAGATTCTATTTTCCCCAAACTCCACCAGTGTTCATGTTTGGGCATATTGAGTATTCATGTAGAGTTTGGTCCAGATCCATCATTGTTTGAGTCCACGGTGATCTCTGGATGTAGGTGAACCAAAGGACACTGCCCACCAAACCCTTCCAGTATTTTATGTTGGTCATGGGAGAACTGTGTGCCAAGTTTGGTTCAATTCCATCATTGGTGGGGTTCAGAATGCTCTGATTGTAGGTGAACTATAAATCCCAGCAACTACAACTCCCAAATGACAAAATCAATTTTTTGAGTGAAGGACATACATTGGGTTGTTAGGTGTCTTGTGTCCAAATTTTGTGTCAATTCGTCCAGTGGTTTTTGAGTTCTGTTAATCCCACAAACGAACATTACATTTTTATTTATATAGATTGTAATATTACATATATTTATGCTTTATGTTATATATATTTGTACTACATATTAGTATTATATTTTATTTTTATATTTTATATTACTTATATTTTATAATTATGTTTTATTTTTATATTTTATATATTATGTATTATATTTATTATTTTATATTTCCTATACTAGTCACTACTGTGACTTGGCCACGGTAGTACACGCTTTGGTTACATCCCGCTTAGACTACTGCAATGCTCTCTACGTGGGGTTGCCTTTGAAGACTGCCCGGAAGCTGCAGCAAGTCCAACGCGCGGCAGCCAGATTACTAACAGGGGCTGGGTACAGGGAGCACACCACTCCACTGTTACGCCAGCTCCACTGGCTGCCAATTAGCTTCCGAGCACAATTCAAAGTGCTGGTGTTGACCTATAAAGCCCTAAACGACTCTGGCCCTGTTTACCTCTCCGAACGTATTCTCCCCTACGAACCATCAAGATTACTAAGATCATCTGGAGAGGCCCTGCTCTCGGTCCCACCGGCCTCGCAAGCGCGCCTGGTGGGGACGAGGGACAGGGCCTTCTCGGTGGTGGCCCCGCGACTTTGGAACTCTCTCCCTCTGGAGGCCAGAACTGCCCCATCCATCCTAACATTTAGGAAACGGGTGAAGATGTGGCTGTGGAGTCAGGCCTTCGATGAATGAGACAACACCATAGGACCCTGGATGGAAGTTGATGTAGATCCATCTTAATAGGACGACTGACCACTGTAGTTTTATATATAGTGTTTTTAAAGTTGTTTTGTAATTGTGATATATGATATTTTAATGAGTGTATATGTTTTTTATGGCTGGAAACCGGGCTGAGTCCCTCAATGAGGTTGAGAAGCTCGGTATAGAAAACTGTGAAATAAATAATAAATAAATTAGTTTATTATTCTATTATGTTTATTTTATATTTATATTTTCTATTACATATATTAGTATTACATTTTATATGTTATTTTATTTTACATTTATTCTTATTATTATTACATTCAATATTATATATTATATTTTTATATTTTATGATGATGATGGTTGCAGGTCAGAGAGGACGAGCACCCGCCAGCTTCTAGGAGACAAGAACTTCCTGGAGGCACAGAGGGACCGCTACAGCCTTTACTCGGTCGTGGCAGAGGAAGTCCCGCCCTGGCAGGAAGTTTCACCCTCCTATGAGGACGAGTACGATGACACCTACGATGGGAACCAGGTGGGCGCCAACGACGCCGACGACCCTCACGACGAGCTCCTCAACCGCAGGTTAGGTCACTGACAGGCAGGAAGTGAGGTCACCGCCAGGCAGGAAGTGAGGTCACCGCCAAACAGGAAGTGAGGTCATCTTTATCTCTCTCTCTCTCTCTCTTTCTCACAGGCCGTTCACAATCCCCCAGGTTCTGAGGTCCAAGCAGCATAAAGGACAGGGAATGGAACCGGAAGAGGAAGAGGAAGGGGAGGAAGACGAGGAGGAAGAGGAACAGGAGGGGCCCAAAGTATTCATGGGAATAAATATATGATATAATAAATATGTTATAATATTTTATTACTAGCTTGGGTACCCCAGTGATGCACGGGTTATTTGAAAAAGGCATTGTTTGTTTTGTGGTGTTAGGTAGTATCATTTAGTCAATTAGCAACACTAATTAACTAAATGACCATCAGGGTTCTGTGTGCCACGTGTGTTCCATTGGGAGCTTCGGAATGCTCTCAGGATGAACGACAACTCCCACGCAGGTGTGTCAGTCCCCCCACAAACCCCTCCAGTATGTTCAGTTGGTCATGGGGGTTTTGTGTCCCAAGTGTGGTCCAGGCCTGCCACTCGGGGTCGCAGTAGTCTGTGGAAGTGGGTAAAGGTACTGCAAATCGCATTATCTGTGGTCCATCCTCCCCCAACCCTCACCAAGACAGAAAGTGCGTCATAGGGAGTCAGTGTGCCAAATTTGGTTCAGGTGTGAGGGAAGACACTGCAATTCCCAAAATGTAGGGGTTTATGGGAATTGACCTTGATTTTGAGAGTTGTAATTCACCTGCATCCCGAGAACACTCAACCCATCTGACAACTGATCTGGACCAAACTTGGCACACACACCCAACGTGGCCAACTGTGCATACAGGCCTGGTTTGGGGAGGATAGACCCACAATTCTAGGAATTGTAGTTCACCCACATCATTATGTATTTTCTAATGGGAGCATTCATCAACAACAAAATCAGAGTGGCTTTTTCCTAATAAATAGTGTTACTAATTAACTAAATGATATTACCTAACACCCCAAAACAAAAATCAGAGTGGCTTTTTCCTAATAAATAGTGTTACTAATGAACTAAATGATACTACCTAACACCCCAAAACAAACAGTGCATTTTTCTAATAACCTGGACATCACCGGGTACACACAATAAAATGCCACATTTTATTGTGTGTTATGTTTATTATGATATATTATATTTATTATGATATATTATTATATTTATAATAAATATAACAAAATATCATTATAAATGGAACATATTATATTGTGTAGATACATATTATTGTAAACAATAATATATGATGAATAATATAATAAACATATTACATTTAATATAATACATACATATTATTTAACAATGTGATGTAATATAAGTTTTATTTCCTAATTTCCCAGGACCACTTTGTGCAGGATCCGGCTGTTTTAAGGGAGCGAGCCGAGGCCCGACGCATGGCCTTCCTGGCCAGGAAAGGGTGAGCAAATTATATATATATATATATATATACACACACACACACACACACACACATACTTATGCATATACGTATATATTATAAAATAGTAATATTTTATTATTTTATTATTATACACTACTGTGTTCCTTTAATATTATATCTTATTATATAATACCGTACTTGAAAATATATTGTTTTATTATTATTAGATATTGAATTTTATTAATATACACCACTGTATTATTTTAGTGTTTTATTCTTACATAATCTTGTATTATTGCATTATTATATAATACTGTATTTATTTTAATTATTATATTGCATTATTTTACTGTTATACAATACTGTATTATTTTAAAATATTGTATTATTATACACAGCTTTTAATATTATATTTTAATACAATTATATATTGAGTTTTATTATTATACACCACTGTATAAATAATAATAATAAAATAATATTTTAAATAAAAATATTATTTAAATATTTTATTATTAAATAATGTATGATTTTAATATGTTTTATAATAATCATATTGTATTATTTTACTATTATTATATAATGATAATATATTTAAATAAATTATACAGTGTTATGCAATAATATTTTCAGGGAGATAACACACACACACATATATATCTTTCTCTTTGTGAAGGCCACGTATGGACCCTTCGTCGGCCAGTGGGAAAGGCCCAAGCAAGGAGGCGGCACCAGAGCGACGGAGGAAGGAGGCAGCCAAAGCGACCCGCGCCAATCACAACCGGCGCGTAATGGCCGACCGCAAGAGGAACAAAGGCATGATCCCCCAATAAAGAAGCCCTCCTTGCACTGCAATCAGCCACTGCGTGGTATTATTTAGGATGCAGAATAAGACGTTATAATACAGTGGTTCTCAACCTTCCTAATGCCGTGACCCCTTAATACAGTCCCTCATGTTGTGGTGACCCCCAACCATAATATTGTTTTCGTTGCTACTTCATAACAGTCATTTTACTACTGTTATAAATCATAATGTAAATATCTGATATGCAAGATGTATTTTCATTCACTGCACCAAACTGGGCACAAATACCCAATACACCCAAATGTGAATGCTAGTGGGGTTGGAGAAGATTGATTTTGTAATTTGGGAGTTGTAGTTGCTGGGATTTATAGTTCACTTATAATCAAAGAGCATTCTGAACTCCATCAGCAATGGATTTGAACCAAACTTGGCTCCCATGACCAATGGAAAACCCTGGAAGGGTTTGATGGGCATTGACCTTGAGTTTGGGAGTTGTAGTTCACCTATATCCAGAGAGCACTGTGGACTCAATGATGGATCAGGATATGCCCAAAACTTGACATGAATACTCAAAATGCCCAAATGTGAACAATGGTGGAGTTAGGGGACAATAGATCTTGACATTTGGGAGTTGTAGTTGCTGGGATTTATAGTTCACCTACAATCAAAGAGCATTCTCAACCCCACCGATCATAGAATTGGGTCAAACGTCCCACACAACACCCCCATGACGAACAGAAAGGGGCTGCATTTTCTGATGGTCTTTGGCGACCCCTCTGACACCCCCTCGCGACCCCCTCAGGGGTCCCGACCCCCAGGTTGAGAAACACTGTTATAATATATTATTGAAATAGAGCTGCGGATAGTGAGATCCAAGCCACAGATGCCAGAACCTGAGGTGCAGATACCGAATCCAATAAGCGGCAACCGGCACCGGCCATCAGCCATTCTTGTGAGTCCATGCGCCTGGCGAGTGAGAAGAAGCCTGATTTCTCGAAATAAAGCTCACCAAGTTGGAGAGGAAGCCACCAAAGTGAAGGAACCAAAGTTAGAAAAAGCAGGAATACCCCTTCCCATTCGGGATGGAGCAATACGTATTGTGTCTTTTTGTTTGTCTTTTGTAGTGCCTATTTTGGTAGAATGCAGAGGTGAGATTAAGCCAATGAAAGTGGAAGATTTTATAACATGACCAAATATGGGAAACTTGACCTAGGCAGAGCTGTGACCTGAGATGTTTACAAGTAGATATTTAAATCCCTCTGGAACATGTTTTGTCTGTGTATGGTGTCCACTTTGAGCTGAGTTACAGCTGATACTCTGCGTCTTCACAATTGTGAATAAAGAAATCTTATCTTTTTGAGCTGTCTGAGACTGTTTTTGAGTGTGCCAGGACAAGCTGAGAACCCAGGGCAGTGACGGGTGGTCTCAAGGGCTATTAATCCGCCACTTCAAAAATATTGATTCAATCAGATGATCGTGATGCCAGCCTGCGGTAATCCACCAAAGTAAGCCGAGATCCATTGCAGTCAAAAAGAAGCATTTTTATTCAGTGTGGTCTTTGTATTTCTTAGTCCTGCCCCCATCTGGAGCCCGCTTCGTCGTGATTGGCTGGGTGCTGATGATGTCAGGGAGGACTCCCTGCAGAGGTGGGATTGCAGTCTCCGCTGGCCAACCAGAGAGCATTCCTCACTCTCGATGTAGATTTACGCTGTCCAATGGCTGACGAGGGGTCGGGCAGTCCAGAAGACAAAGGTGCTGAAATGAGTCTTGAATAGATTATGAGGTCCCAGCAAGGAACAAACAATAAGGACCATCAGGTCCCAAGAACCTTTATTGTTCTTGACAGTCTGGCTTTAGGCCGGGACATGGTACAGAGACAGTCTTGGTCGCCTTAGTGGATGATCTACGCCGGGAGCTAGACGGGGAGTGTGTCCCTGATGGTTCTGCTGGACCTCTCCGCGGCCTTCGATACCGTCGACCACGGTATCCTTCTGGGATGCCTTGCAGGAATGGGTCTTGGAGGTACTGTTTTCTAGTGGCTCCGGTCCTTCCTGGAGGGTCGAACCCAAAAGGTGTTACTGGGAGACACCTGTTCAACCCCACAACCATTGTCTTGTTGGGTTCCTCAGGATTCAATACTGTCTCCCATGTTGTTTAACATCTACATGAAGCTGCTGGGGGAGATCATCCGGAATTTTGGGGTGCGGTGTCATCTGTACACAGATGACGTCCAACTCTCTCACTCCTTCCCACCTGCTACTAAGGAGGCTGTTCATATCCTGAACCGGTGCTTGGCTGCTGTGACAGTCTGGATGAAGGCTGACAAATTGAAATTGAATCCAGTCAAGACAGAGGTACTCCTGGTCAGTCGTAAGGCTGAACAGGGCATAGGGTTACAGCCTGTGTTGGATGGGGGTCACACTCCCCCTGAAGGCGCAGGTTTGCAGCTTGGGTGTGATCCTGGACTCATTCCTGAGCCTGGAACCCCAGGTTTCGGCAGTGACCAGGGGAGCATTTGCATAGTTAAAACTTGTGCACCAGCTGCACCCATACATTGGGAAGCCTGACTTGGCCAAGGTAGTCCACACTCTGGTTACATCCAGTATAGACTACTGCAACGCGCTCTATGTGGGGTTGCCTTTGAAGACTGTCCGGAAGCTTTAAATGGTCCAACGGACGGCAGCCAGGTTACTAACAGGAGCGGCGCTCAGAGAGCATACAACTCCTCTGTTGCGCCATTCCCACTGGCTGCCAGTCTGCTACCAAGCACAATTCAAAGTGCTGGCTTTGGCCTATAAAGCCCTAAACGGTTCTGGCTCAACTTACCTGTCCGAATGCATCTCCCCTTATGAACCTGCTAGGACTTTAAGATTGCCCGGGGAGGCCCTGCTCTTGATCCCGCCTGCGTCACAAATACGAGAGACAGGGCCTTCTCAATGGTGGCCCCTCAGCTATGGAAATCCCTTCCTAGAGACATTAGATCGGCCCCCTCCCTCTTAACATTCCGGAAAAGAGTCAAGACCTGGCTGTTCAATCAAGCGTTTGAAAATGCAATGTAAAAGACATAGGAACTTGGAATGACTGGACAACAAGATGGATGTTTTTAATTAAGAGACACAAATGTCTTATGTTTTTATTACATTTGTTTGGTTTTATACTATGTATTAATGTTTTATGAAGTTCTTGGGCATCGAATCATTGCCTCTGTAAACCGCCCCGAGTCGCCTGAGGGCTGAGAAGGGCGGTATACAAATATAGTAAATCAATAAATAAACAATATTGTTGAAATGATAGCAATCTGAGTCCCCAGTACATGGGTGCAGTGCTGCGGGCGCTAAGTATCCAAACAGTCCAAGGCAGAAGTATTGTCCAGCTGGATAGGATTAAGTGGCAAGTTGCTGGGAAACGGGAAATGCTATTGTGTGTCAACGGGGCATGTCCTTCTCATCTTTGGGAACTGCCATGCCAGGTGATGAGTGTCATTGTATGTCCAAGTAGCTGCGCAAAGGACAGGCGGCCCATATCTCAGGATCCTGTTGTCCTTGGCACGGCTGGCGTTCTATGGGGCTAGTAGGGATGGACTAGTTGAAAGGTAAAGGGTGATTGAATCCAGTTTCATGCAAATGAAGCCCAGGAAGACAGTTGGCTGGACTTCCGAGTGGGTAAAGGGGTAATTGCAAGGCTTTGGGAAATCTTCTCCCAAAACATTTGTATAATAAAGTACAGACAGGTTAAAAACACACACGAGGGTCTGTGGATACCGAAGGAACCCAGAAAATAGGTAGTTAAGATTGGTATCTGTGAGAAGGTAACGGTGCTCCATGCAGTCATGCCGGCAAAATGACCTTAGAGGTGTCTATGGACAACGCCTGCTCTTCGGCTTAGAAATGGAGATGAGCACCAACCCCCAGAGTCAGACACGACTGGACTTAATGTCAGGGGAAAACCTTTACCTATTATGCAAGATACACCACTTAGGTAGAAAAAAAATGAATGCAGATACACAATGGGGGACGATGCCTGGCTCGACAGCAGTGTATGTGAAAAAGATCTTGGAGTCCTCGTGGACAGGAAGGTGAACATGAGCCAACAATGTCATGCGGCAGCTTAAAAAGCCAATGGGATTTTGGCCTCCATGGTCTAGTGCCTAGATCCAGGGAAGTCACGCTAGCCCTCTCTTCTGCTTTGGTCAAACCACTTTACCTGGAATCACACTGTGTCCAGTTCTGGGCACTGCAATTGACAGGATATGTTGACAAGCTGGAATGTGTCCAGAGAAGTGTGACTCAAATGATCAAGGGTTGGAGAACAAGCCCTATGAGGAGCGGCTGAAAGTGCAGGGCATGTTTAGCCTGCAGAAGAGAAGGCTGAGAGGAGACATGATGCAGGCCAGGGATCAAGAGGTGAGGGGAAGTCATAGGGAGGAGACAGCAAGCTTATTTTCTACTGCCCTGGAGACTAGGACACAGAACAATGGCTTCCAACTACAGGAAAGAAAGGAGATTCCACCTGAACATTAGGAAGAACTTCCTGACCGTGAGAGCTGTTCAACAATGGAACTCTCTGCCCTGGAGCGTGATGGAAGCTCCTTCTCTGGAGGCTTTTAAGCAGAGGCTGGATGGCCATCTGTCAGGACGGGGGGAGGGGGGCTTTAAAGGCAATTTTCTTGCTTTGTGGCAGAATGGGATTAGACTGGATGACCCACCAGGTCGCATCCAACTCTATTATTTATTTATTTTTATCCCACGTTCCTCCCATGGATGGGACTTAATTATATATATATATATACACACACACACACATAATATCTGTATGTATGTGTGTGGCCGGCGATATGTAACAGAACATACAAGTGGACTTTGTGGGTAACTGCCCTTGGCATATGGGAATTGTAGTTTTTGTTTTTTTAAAGAATTTTAATATCATAATTGTAACAATAGTACTTCCTTTTCTTTAAAATTTACCTTCCAAATCTTTCTATATTTTTTCCCTCCCCAACCACAGTATATTTCTATTAATCTTGCAGATCCAGCCACTGGTAACGTCTTCGTATTTTTTCTTTGATGTGATCGATGGCTCCTCCATTTTTCACCTAGTTGAAGTAGACCTTCCATCTATTTGTAAAGTCCTTTTGTTTGTTCATTCTTGTTACTTGCTTAGTCATAATTCCCGTAATGTCTACAAATAATCATTTTAATTACTTAACGTCCATTTCTATTTGTCTTTCCGCCATCTAGCGATCACCGCGTGTCCTGCTCTTATTGTTACTTTCAATAACTCCTGCCAAATGATTCTTATACTTGGGTGTTCCAAAACATGGGAATTGTAGTTCACCCTGCACCCAGAGAGCATTATGAACCCTGGATCAAATTTGGCGCACAGAACCAACATGACCAACTGTGAATACAGGTGGAGTTTGAGGATTGACACACGATTTTGGGAACTGTAGTTCACCCACCCCCTTATGCATTTTCTATTGGGAGGATTCATAAAATAAACCAAAACAAAAACTGGCTATTCCATATAATATATTATATAAATATACTAGCTGTGCCCTGCCACGCGTTGCTGTGGCCTGTAGTAAGAATTTTCGAAGTAGAGGTAGATATCTGGA